>PVKN010015012.1:0-18771 GCA_004027915.1 Capromys pilorides
TTTCAAGTCAAATACCAAGTGCATGCTGACAGTGAGCATTGTGAACACAGCAACTCGTCAACCCAGTTCTAGGCCGTTTCCAACCATCATTGAAGAGTCGAGTTAGGAAGAATAAATTACCACATAATCATACTCTATAAAAATACTGCCCTAGAGTGCACTAAAAAACTCTCAATAAATAAATATTGGACATCTGCCTATGAAAGTCAGTCCGTGGAGATGTGCTCTTCGAAAACCATGTCCATCCTTTCAGGCTGCCGTTTACAAATCACACAAACAGTTCAACAAGTGACAAAGGTTATAGATCAGGTTATAGAACACAGCTTGGTAGAAAAATGTCTTTTGACAAGGTATTTCTATAAAGGAATACAACCAATGTTGGGTTACTCGTCTGTTTCAAAGGCAATATTTAAAGAGATCCGAATTGCTTTTAGTCACAGCAGCATCATTGAAATGAGCTTTCTGTTACTAAGTGGCCTCCTTTCAAAGTGACCACACTCATCGGAACGCCTCAACTCTGGGATTTGCTGTCACAAACCAGCTGCAAAGAGCAGTGGGGAAGTTGCCAGGCGGCTTTCCATGGACGTGGAGGAGCCATGCCGTCCTCTGCTACCCGTCCTTTCCAGTTCCCCTCTGGAGGCTCCGGAAGTTTGATACCTTGGGCACCTGGGATTATGGTCTGGGCTTATGATCTCACATGCCCATTCCTCAGAACACAGGTTTGTTCTCTGGATGATTTACAGCAGGGGACTCTGGTTTCCAGTCTGGTTGAAAAAAATGAATATTGAATGTCCGTGCCCAGTTCTTAAATACTCGCTTCTCCGTGATGAACCGGTGGTGACTGCCCTTCCGACCCCGCTCGTGGGAGAGGTACATTGTACACTCGTCAGGTCCAAAAGGTTCATAGTAATGATAAGGTACTGATGGGTGACTAGGATCCCTACAGAAGTCCGGGGGCACCATGCCATGCACATCGATCCTGTCGCACAGCTCCAGCGCGATCGTCATGGTGAACTAGCCGGTGCTCAGCCATGTGTTGGAGATCTTCCTGTCTTTGCCAGTCTCCTGCTTGAAGAGCTCGTCGAAATGCAGCATCTTGTGGCGCGTGATCATGAAAGCCTTCAGCCGCGGCAGCACCTGGCTCAGCAGCTGCAGGTTGTTGTAGACCTGGCCCTTGCCGTCCCGCCGCATGTAGCTGCTGGGGCCCCAGAAGATGAACACGGTGCCCTGGCTCAATGTTGAGCAGGTCATGGCGGTTGCGCAGGATGCGCTGGATGCTGGAGTGCGCGATGACCCTCAGGCTGGTGCGGTTGCCCACGTTGCGGCTGTAACTGCGGGTGGGAGCATCGTTCATGCGGATGACGCACTCTGTGCGGTCGATCTGCGGGCCTTGCCCACTGCGCAGCAAGTGTCCCGAGCTGGTCACCAGGGCACAGTCCCTGCAGTGCATTTTCAGGGGCTGGTTGTCATGGCGGTGGATGAGCCAGCACGGCGCGGGAATCCCAGAACCGATGCCAGCAGCCGCTCCTCCATGGTCTTCTGTTGCCTCTGCCCTGGCTACCCCGGAACTCTTGCCATTACTGTTTTACATATTCAACTCTGTCCAAGGTGGAGTTGACAATTTTTTTCCCCATTCTATAGGTTGTCTTTTCACTCTGTTGGTTGTCTCCTTTGCTGCACGAAGCTTTTTAATTTGATATGATCTTGTTCACGTTTTCTTGGTTTTCTTTTGCAATTGTGGATCTGTTCAGAGAGTCCTTGGCTATGCCTATGTCTTCAAGAGCTTTATCTATTTTATCTTCCAGCAGTTAAGTTTTTTTAAGATATAGTTTTAAAAATTTATTTATTTGTTTGTTTATTTGGCATAGGGTCTTCCAACACAACTCAGACTTACAGTGATCCTCCTGTCTCAACCTCCCAAGTGCTGGGATTATAGGCATGTGTCACCACACCTGGTTTTGGGGATGGCATAGTGTGCCTGGGGTTCTGAGTCAGCATTACACACAGTAACGGGGATCAAAGCTGGTACAATTGCCAGGCAGGCACTTAAACTACCAAGGTAACTCTCCAGCCCAAATGTTTTTGCTTTAATACTTAGGTTTTTGTTTTAGTTTAGCCACTGAAAGCAACCAAATAAGCAACAGAGGAGAGCCTGGTGGCTGCTGCTTTCCTACTGTGGTGAGAAATATGGGTCCGATATTTTTCTCTTTTGGTACCAGGAATTGAACTCAGGGCCTTGCACTTGCCAGACCAGCACTGCACTGCAAGCTACATCCCTGGCCTGAAATATGGGACTAGATTCAATCTTTTACACATGGACAGCTAATTTTCCCAGCATCATTTATTAAAGAGGCTATCCTTCATCTAGCACATGTTTTTTCTCTGTTTGTCAAAGACAAAATGGCTGAATGTCCCCAGGCTGATTCCATTAATCCACATGTCTCCTTCTGGGCCAAAGCTATGCTGTTTTTAATCACTGTAGCTTTGCAATAGAACTGGAAATCTTGGATTATAAAGCCTGCCGCTTTGCTATTTTCCAGATTGCTTTGTGCCTTTGTTTTTAAGACAGAAAATAATTTAAAACAGCTCAAAATGTGTGCTCATATACATTCATTTTGTGTGTGTTGGGATTGAATCAGGATCTTGTGTATGCTAAGCCAGGGCTTTATGAATGAATGAGCTATACCACATCCTTGCGTGCTTTTTATCTTGGGGGCTTTTGAGACAGGGTTTTGCTCTGTAGTTCAGGCTGGCCTCGAACTCATGGGGTAATCCTCCTGCCTCCACTTTTGACAGTGCTGGGGTTGCAGGTGTGCATCACCACACCCAGCTGATTTTTATTAAAAGGAAAGCAACAATGCACATTTTAAAGGCGTAAGAGTCACATCCCATCTCCTTCCTCAAAGCAGTATACTATTTATCTTTTAAAGATAAAAAAGAATGTTAACTTCCAGGTTCCTTCATACATGCTTCCACTGTGACAAAGGACAGAAACACTACACTATACTACAGCCCTTCAATCCCTTTTAGTCACTGACAGCAACCAAACATGCGATACGGGATCCTGGGGGTTTTCTGTTTGGAAAGGACTTCTCATTAAAACACTACACTTCAGAGATATTCTTTTCTAGAATTTAAGGGCTCACATGGCTCCTGAGTGAATGCTGTAGTAAAAAAGGGCCACTTGCAAGTTTTACAAAGCAACCAAATAGCCAGAGCTGGATGCAATCAAGGCTGCTGACAGACGCACACTGTGCTAGCGTGAGCTCCTCGGGTGGCGCTGTGTACACAGGTTACGACTCAGCCTCATCAACACAGTAGCTCACTGGACCGAGGGAGACAGTGGACATAAGCATGTAAACACTTCTTTGTTAAAGGTTACTCATGCACACACATCTAAAAGGCAACCAAGAGGCCAACGGCTAGGAGTTTTTCAGCAAGGTGAACTTCGTGGGACTTCAGAGTGGTCCACAGGGAGTAAGCATTTAAGTCTCTGAGGCATTGTCCTAATAGTGTTTATACAAGATATCAAGTCTGCATCTTCGTACAAATACTACGAAGATAACAATATGGAATGTATTAATTATTGCAACTGTCCTACTAACCTGTTGTGAAATTGTCTCATTGCTGTTTCTTTTCATTAAAATTTATAAAAAAAGTGTCTCCAAAGGCAGGAGCACCTCCTTAGGAGAGCTCTTTATCACCTCCTATTGTGACTGAATCACCTGCATGGACATGCTTAATCTATCGTAAGATAGGTGACTGTGGAAACAACAAAGCAGCCATCCGGCGCAGAATCAATGAAAGACAAAACTGACAAGAATCACCGAGGAAAAAGTGAGATTGGTGAAAACTACACCTGTGCTTGCAGCAGCGCAAACAAATTAGTCCTCATGGTCATCTCGAAGAGATTAATAGTCATTAACAAGAAAGGGTGCGAAACACCACTGGGGACAATATCTCAGCAATTGCCCCATCTGTGCTTTAAAAGTATTTCAAGTTCTTATTGTAGATACGCTGTTCCTCAGCAAAGGGAAGGAAAAGAACTTTTTATTATAACAAGTTGCCAAATCCTATTATCCATATAAAGATAATTTTGGATGCATTTACAAAGAACTTTATCCATTTCACTTTATGGTCAACAAAATATTTTAAAAGGTGCCATTTAAAAAAAAAGTTCCTTCTGGTGTGAGAAACTGACGCATAAATAAGGACCAAAATGTATAATGGATATTAGGAAATGGAAAAAAAAAAAAAGCTCAAAGGAATACAAGAACAAGAGAGGCAAGGGGAGTGGGGAAAAAAAAGCAACCTATATGTACAGGTACAAACTCCCTATGAAAAATGTTACCATTATGTACATTTAAAATATACCAATAAAATAAAAAGTTAAAAGAAAAAGTTCTTGGAGCTGGGTGCAGTTATGCATGCCTATAACTCCAGGATTCTTGGAGGCTGAGGCAGGAAGATCACAAATTTGAGGCCAGCCTGAGCAATTTAAGAGATATTGTCTCTTATCCCCAGTATTGTAACACTGCTATGGCATAAGAAAGACTGAAACACCACCTAGGATTTGGTGGCAGATTTATTTTACATCACTGGGCAAACAAGGAATCAATTGTCCTTCAGATGTCAGGCCTTGAAGGCTCAGTGAGGGAGGTTTTTATGGGGTCTGCAAACAAGAAGCAGAGTGCCTGGTTGTCTCTGATTGGCTCTTACAATAGGCATTATATTGTACGATGAATCATATTGCACCATGACTAGCTATGTATCACAGTGACTGGTTTTTTTCTAAGAAACAGAAGTAACAGGAAATGTAGCAGGTACTATTACCTGGGCAACTAAGAGAAACTGACGTTTACTGGCTGGGGAGAGGGGACATTTTCTGCTACCAAACCAAATCAAACCAATAAAACATTTTGACTTTTCATGTCAGTCTTCTTAGCCTTATTAACTATAATAAAATTCATAAGAACAGAAATAGAACAATTCCAAAAAGTTAGTAAAGACTACCCTAGATTATACTGTTTTGTTTTGATTTTGTTTTTTGAGACCGGGTTGAATTTGCTTATGTATCCTAGGCTGGCCTCGAATTCATGGTAATCCTCTTGCCTCAGCCTCCAAAATGCTGGGACTGCAGGCCTGTGCCACCATGCCCAGCCTACATTGTCTTAATTTCACAATAAAATGGATAAAAAATGTCTATTTCCTTTTTTCTGATGTGGGCAAGGAGGCAAGAGAGAACATGGCAGTAAGAATACTAAAGCAGACATTAAGGAATTGGGGGTCCTAGATAAGGACTTGACAAGTGCAGGAAAAAAAAGGGCTGACAAGTTCTGGACCTGTGTACTTTAATAAAACTAAAGTTTCCTTGTATTGGGGCCGGCAAGATGGCTCAGTGGTCTAAAGTGCCTGCTTAGGCAGGCTTAGGCAACCCCAGGGACCATGGTTTGATCCCCGGCCCCACATGCTGTGCCAGCCCCACCCCCAGGGCAGGCTGAGCCGACCATAAAAATAAACAAATAAATAATTTTTTTAAAAAAAGTTTCCCTGTATTAACCTTATAAAATAAAAATAAAACAAATTTTCCTGTGCTAAACAGACATTATTACGTGTAACTTCCCATCAACAATGTTTAAAAATCACTGACAAATCCTGGAAGAGATTAGTTCTTGTTTCAGTACTATGTAGGCCCACAGAGTCAGAAGTATCAATCCTAAGAAACTGAGGTGAAAATAAATCCCAGGAACCATTCTGGAAGCCTGCAATGTGCATTCTCCACTTCTGGGAATGCTGAGCCAGGAAGGCTATGTGAGACTCTCAATAAAGAAAATTTAAAGTGCTAGAAATGAGGAACGGAGTGCTAGGCTGGAGGGCAGCCGCAGCACGCACGTGCCATTTCCATCTACACAGCAGGCAGCACTTTAGGAAATGAAAACAAGCAGTAAGATGAGGCCGCTTGTCTCTGGATAAACCTTGAGCCTTCAACTAGCACAGCTATAGCTTCAGCAAAAACTGAAAAGGACTCTATAAAAATCAGGAAGCCAGGTGTAGTGGCACATGCTAATAATCCCAGCAGTCGCCTATCACTGCAGCAGTAGGGAGACTGAGGCAGGAGGATCACTGCAAATTCAAGGCCAGCCTAGGCTACATAGTAAGTTTGAACTATATAGCAAGAAACAGTCTCCAAAAAGAAAAAGGGAACGGAGAATTAATTAGTTTTCGTTTCTCTCTTTTTTTTTTTAAGTCTACTGGATCTTGGCCAAAAAAGATACTCATTTTGTGAAGTGCTCTGATTAACACTGGCTAATTAGCAATCTGGCCAACTCTCTCTTGTAGTAACAAGCTTTATTCAGTATGTATGACAGTGTCAAAGCACAAGACATCTTCCAAGGCTATATATTCCTTAAAATCCATTCCCTTGGAGTCTAGACACAAATATATTTGCACCACTCTTTTATTGGAGGCACATTCTCAGAACTCAGTATAACTTGACTCTTAATTTTTATTTCTATGTGTTACAAAGCCATTGTGTTTAAATTATGGTGCCTTCAAGGATGAAAGAATCTGCTTTACTCATCTTGATTCACCCATTCCTTGTGCAATTGGTGTGTTAATGAGGGAACAGTTTGTCTAGTAGAAAACTACACAGAATCAACTCCTTTCCTTAAATATTCACTGCATACATGAAAAGAAGTGATAGCTAGGAGTCAGCATTGGGGTAGAATACTGGGTGGTAAATGTTATAGCTCTTAATGGTCAACAGACTCTAATGTCTTGAACAGGGCCTATTCTTTATAATCTTCTAGATGACACACATCTTCCTCCTTTGTACCCAAGGAAAACATAGTGCATACAAAAGGGTCAATGGGAGAAAAAAGAAACTTTCCAAGTGCTGAGCCACAGTAATCTATGTTTGTGTAGCATTTATGTAAGGATTTTGAAAACCTGGGCGGTCCGAGCAGCACGCACTGCTGCTGTGCATGTCCTCACAGGTGCTACACTGAGCAGTCAGTGTGGTGAATGCGCACTCTCAAGCCTCTGACAGCACAGCACGCTGTCTTCCGACGTCAGATGGGTACGTATCAGCAAGACTCACTTCCTTAATGATTAGATCACAGAATGCAAGAGAAATTTTGCCAGGTACAAGTATTAAAGTTCTGTGTCCTTCTGCAGGACAGAAATGCAGCCTTTGTTGTTTTTGTCTTAAATGAGAACCATGGCCAGGCTTAGTATATTTAGAACCAGGAAAGACCAAATACAGCTTAAAACGATGGGAAACACCCCACCAATTGGGATCTTTCTCACTGGGTGGAGCTTTTAGAAATACTTATTCTATCCAAACTTCTGATTTAATTATATTTCTCCTGTTGAGGTAAAGTTAATAGTCAAATCATTTTAAGCATCTAATATTAATTTTCTTTTCTTTTTTTTTTTTAAGCACTGGAGATTGAACTCAAGACCCTGTACTTGCTGGACAAGCACTTATTTTACTAAGCTCTCTCCCCGGCCCCTGCAGTATTAATTTTAAAATTTTTATTATTTAATTTTTTTCAGCTTCACAAACTTCTCCCTGAGCTACACCTCTAGCCCTATTTTATTATTTTGTGACCATGTCTTGCTAACTCATTAAATTGCCTAGGCTGAGCTTGAACTTGCAGTCCTTACCTCAGTCTTCCACAATGCTGAGATTACAGCTTTGCACCTGGCTATCAGGTAAGCATTTTTTCTTTTCCTTCAGTACTGGAGACTGAGCCAGTGCCTCATACATAAGTGCTAGTCAGGCACTCTACTGCTCAGCTATGGCCTCAGCTCTTTTCCAAGTTGGAGAGAGAGTCTCTGAGCTAGAGCTAGAACTGACCCCAAGTAGCTGGGATTCACACCTGGCTACTGGCTGAGATAGTTTTACACCCCTTCACTTGAACAGAAAACCCAGCTCTACTCTAGATGCCAAACACAGGGTCTTGGTGGAAATTGAGAATAAGTAGGAAAGTCTGAAATTTATTTTCATGGAATGTTAAATAAATCTTATGCTAAGCACGTCCGATTCTATCTCTACTGTTCATTTCGTAGATTCACTCATTCGTTCACTTAAGCAATTTATTTATTTTTTTGTGGGACTAGGGTTCAAGCTCCTGACCTTGCACTTGTCAGGCAGGCACTTATGCCACAGAGCTATCTCCCTAGCCCTACCTTAAGCAATTACTTATTGGAGCCTAGTCCAGACACTGAGTTATGTTTTAGAGCTAAAAAGCAGCAAGCAAAACAAAAAGTTATCTGCTCTTACAAGGCTTAAATCTGAGAAAGTAAAGGTCCCACATAAATTTAGTATCTTATAATCAAAGTCTTGGTATAAGTTTCTCTTCTACAATGAGAGTATTTCAAGCTCAGTACGCTTAAATTCAAACTTCAAACAAGGTCCTTCCTTAAATCCCTTTTCTAGTAAAAGTCCACACATCCGGCCTGGCGAGATGGTTCAGTGGTCTAAAGCGCCTGCTTAGGAAAGCTCAGGCAACTGCAGGGACTGCTGTTCGATCCCCGGCACCACATGCTGCGCCAGCCCCCACCACCAGGGCAGGCTGAGCCAGCCACAAAATAAATAAAATAAAGAAACAAACAAACACAACAAGCAAACAAATAAATAAATAAAAAATTAAAAAAAAAAAAAAGTCCACACATCCTCCACTCACCCACTATATTTTTTCTTTCTCTCTCTCTCCCCCCACTTTTTCTCTCCCTCTTTCCCCCTCTCCCTTCCTCTCCCTCTCTTTCTCTAATGATATGTGGTTTCAGTTGGCCCTTAACTTACTATGTAGCCCAGGCTGGTCTGGAACTCAAGGAGATCTGCCTGCCTCAGCCTCTGAAGGGCTGGAATTACAAGCTGGTGTCACCATCTCCAGTCTTTAAAATTTTATTTATTTATTTGTTTGCTTGTTGTATTTGTTTGTTTATTTATTCATTTTGTGGCTGGCTCAGCCTGCCCTGGTGGTGGCGCTGGCGCAGCACGTGGTGCCGGGGATCGAACTGCAGTCCCCGCAGTTGCCTGAGCCCTCCTAAGCAGGCGCTTTAGACCACTGAACCATCTCGCCGGCCCCACCATCTCCAGTCTTAAGGGTCTTACAAATACAAAACCCTGTATATCTAGGTCTGTAAGCCCATGCTTTTAGACAACCATTCTTAAGGATAAGTATTAAATGGGTGGATTCTCCCCAAAATTCAAGCACGTGAAAAGTGTTGCATTCTAACCTACCCCACCAAATGGCACCCGAAACAGCAGGAACATGTCCTAGGTCATCTACCTTGTGGAGACTCCCAAGACCACATAAAAACCCCCAAGCCAAATGCAGTCTGACTGTAACCTGCCACCTTTCTCATGAGGTCTTGTACTCCTTTCCAATATACTTTCTAAGTTCTGACTGGGCTGAGGGAGGTGCAGATGACTATAATCCCAGCACTCGGTAGGCTGAGGCAGGAGGATTGTTGTGGTTTTAAGACCAACCTGGGCTACAAAGAGAGCTGAAGCTCAGCCTGAACTGCACAATGAGACCCGTCTCAAAAACAAAATAAAACTCAATAATAGAAAATTCAGATTGGTAAACCTTTTCACACTTTTTTCTTCACAAGCATATTTTTATTATAAAGTAATAACTTTTTTTTTTTCTTTTGAGACAGGGTCTCACTATGCAGCTCAGGATCGCCTTGAGTTTATGTTGAAGCCCAACATGGTTCAAACTCACAGCCATCTTCCTGCCTTAGCCTCTCCCCTGTGTGCACCATCACACCCAGCATGGACACAACTTATATTTTAGGGTGCTTTTGCTTTATCTTTTTTGTTTCATGAGGCAGGATCGCCCTCTGGAGCCCTGGGTGGCCTTGAACTCCTAGTCATCTTTCTGTCAATTTAACTGTGTCCTCACCTGACTGGACCTTTAGGTAGAGATTATTCTCATTTATTGTCAAATCAAAAAGTCATTCTAAGGCTTAGACAACTTCATGGGGGGGAGGGGGGGGGAAGCTGATGCTGGTGACCAAACCTTGTGCCCTGGGCTTGCGAGACAAGTGCTCTAGCACTCAGCTACAGCCCAGCCCTGACAAACCAGACAGACAGGTTCTTCGACACACACCTTTCCTTGCTTTACATATTTTTCTGACTCATCAAGCCACACATTTTGCTGAGTAATGGTAAGTGATCAGTATCTGTGGATGTACTTCACTGTACCCATGCACGTGTGTATACGTATATATGCTATTCTTTTTGACACAGGTTCTATACAGTCCAGGCTACCTTGAATTTGCAGCAACCCTCCTGCCTCTGCCTTCGTTTTTTTTTATACTGGGGACTGAACTCGAGACCTTAAACTTGCCAGGCAGATGCTTATACCACTGAGCTATCTTCCTGGCCCTGCCCCAGCCTTCTGAATATGAGGATTTATAGGTGTGCACCACCACACCCAGCCTATCTACTGATGTACTCACACCTATAGGCTTGCACATGTGGGTTGATGAGATCATGTATGTTTATATATTTTCTGGTAAGAATGTCTGTTAATATAAAAAATAAGTTCAGGAAAAGGGGGAATAAGCTAATTCAACATGTGATAGCAAAGAAAGACGCATATATAATCTATCTGTTATCTTTCTGCCTGCTTATCTATTGGGTCTTCACTTTTCTCTTGGTAATACACATGATACAGAAAGATAAAGATGCTTTGTCATTAACTGCATCCCAACCAGTTAAACACACACACACACACACACACACACACACACACACACACACACACACAGTGCTAAAGACTACACCCAGAGGCTGGAGCATAACACATAAGTGTCTGTCTGAGCCACAATCCCAGGCCTGGTGCTTTCTTTGAAATGTTGTCAATTTTGATTTCCATTTTTTTCTGTCTACATCTTGTGTCATTAGGCTGAGAGATGTCTCATCTAGACCACTAGTTTCCAAAATAGTGAACACTGGACAAAAGGCTAAACAGCCTTACTGCAGGTCCACTTGGCCAGCTCTAGCATTAACCTAGATACAGTGACAAGGGACAGTGTGGAGGTTCCAGGTCATATGGAGGGCAGCTGAAAATTCCAATTATCATCTACCCTTTTTAAGGAGCAAGTAGAGAAAACTGCAGACTAGAGGACCACAGAAGAGACCCAGAGTGGGCCACCTGGACTTCTCACACATGCACTCATCCTTGGGCCTGTGGCAGGCTGTCTCAGATCCTACCTCATGGCCAGTTCCACCCTTTTAGCTAACACACATAGAGGCCCAGACCTCTGTGTCCATGCAATTCCCAGGGGTTGCTAGACTATCACACCAAACCAGTGAGAAATGGCTAGCTTGTTCCTTTCACTTCAGTATATCCAGTAACACAAAGAAGGTGGAGACTTTGGGTTTACCATTAGCTATGAAGAGGAGGAATGTTTAAAGCAGTGAAGGGCTAAAACATACCTGATTCCGAAGAGGCTGTGGCTGTGATGGCCGATCCCTGTGTGTATGGCTCTCTCGAGTTATTGCAGATGCACCTGAATCTACATGAACTGACCCTACTGGAGTAGGCTAGAAAAACAAAGAAAAGGCAAATGGAGAAAAACAAGTGCAACCTGATGCCTCCGCCTAGGAGAGTGCCATGCTAATTCTCATAAAGCAGTAGGAATTCTCTTTTAGCTATCAAGGGCAGTTTCGGGTTGTTTCATCTTCTCTCACTTTGCCATCTGCAAATGGGCATTAGAGAGCAGCTTATCTTCTGCAGCAGTATTTATTAGCATACTCTCCAGACCACTGGGCCTTGGGCCAAAAACAAAAATCCAACTGCCCTATGTATTGGGTTCCACTCCCATAGCAATCAAGTATCTTTTTATTTTTTATTTTTTTATTCATGTATTTGGTACAGGGTCTCACTATGCAGCTTGGACTCATAGTGACTGATCCCCGTTTTCAGCCTCACCAGTGCTGGGATTACAGGTGTGCACCACCACGCCCCACCTGTGACCAATTCAGCACGCCCAAGGAAGGAGCCAGCTGCGGTTCATGGTGCCAGGGATTAAACCCCAGTCCACTGTGCTTACCTAAGCAGGCCCTTAATCAAGTATTTTAACAGATACGCAGTCCTAGATTTTGAATCATTCCAGCGAGACTTCTAAAAAACTGGTCTAAATTATAGTATAGTATCTCAAGATATAGTAGTTGTAATCTTAAAAATGTGTAACTTCTACTAACTCCAGTGAAAGCAGTGTATGGCATTATCTAACTCTACAATCAAAGAAATCCCCAAAGATATAAGAAGAAAGACTAAGATGTAAAGATTAGGGCAGTGCTGCTCTAAGAAAGGAGATGAGGTGGGAAAAGAGGCTACTTACAATGGGCCTCCCGACCCAATCATAGGCATAGTCAAAGGTGTAGCCTTTCTTTTTAAAGAGGTCTGTGAAGAGCGTCCGTAAGTACTCATAATCAGGTTTCTCAAAGAAGTCCAACCGTCTGACATATCGAAGGTAGGTTGCCACCTCCTCTGTTGGGAAAGAGATGAAAGGCCGTGCTTGGTAGCTGAGTGTTTCCCAGGGACCTCAGCTGTGGAGCACACAGTGCTATCTGCACAGAGTACATGACACTATTATTTTACGGACCAAAGAAAAGTAATAAACCTACACTAGCCTGAATAATAAAAGGAAATGTAATAAATTATATGGAAAGTACCTTTTCTACATATTAGTAAGCCACAGATTCTACCTATTTCAACATTTTAGTTGCTTTGGCTGAATATCCTTCTGGCACCCTACCTGGAAAGTTCTCACAGAGAGTTTCGATGGGAGTATTCCTTTTGGTGTCCCCGATTTTTTGATATCTCTCTTTCAACGTATCAGCCTATAGAATAGAAAGACAGTTACCTGGAAAGAGCTGCAAGAGACTTGGTAAGTAGTTGATACAATGGCTTACAATGGTTATCAGGATTTGTTGCTCCATTTTCAGTTTTTTCTCTAACACTAACAGGAAATATATATGAAATTTTTACAAAAAGACTCTGGGAAGTTTTATTGGCAAATATGATTACATGGAAAGAGAAAGTCTCAGGTAAAGACATTAAATACAATGACATGGGCAGCAAGAATAAAAAAATAAAAATATTATATGCCAATATTTTCAAAACTGCAGAAGCTCAGTGACCTCTCATGGGCACTGGAGTTCAACAGGGGTTCAGTCTTCACCCTTGTGGATCAGTTCTAAGATGCAATTAAAAGTACTGCCTAATACGAGTGAGAGAAATGGTTCTGTTACATATATAAGGAAGGTCAACAAGTGAAAAAATCCCTTTCAATAATGTGTTTGCAGAGGGGAAAGCATCTACAGCAAGACTCCTGAACCTTGAACCTCTCTGGCCCCTTTTAATTTTCAGTCTGAGAACAGCTTGGTCTTAAACATGCAATTCTCCTGCCTCAGCCCTTTCAAGTAGCTTGAATTATAGGTGTGCACCAATAGGCTTGGCAGCAATGGCCTGCTTCACCCAGATTTAAGCATCAGTGACCTGATGTGAGATGAAGTGATACTAAATTTATCACTACCACTAAAATGATTCAGGGGTCTGAGAAAGCGCCAAGGAATTAGGCTGTACACTAATGTCCTAACTGGCTAGATGACAAGCGAGTAGTATCTAACTCTTCTGAAAGCTCTCTACAGCTATGAAAAGATACATGACTGGGCAAAACCCACCATGAGCTGTCAGGAGAGAAATGTCAGGCAAAAGAAATAGAACTTTAAAGAGAATGCATTCAGAAGCCTGATTTTCTAGGACAATGTCTTAGAAAGCACAACAAAATGAGTAATTCTGCCCTTGGGGAGGAAGGGGGATAGGAGAACCTCAAGCTAGAGATTACATTTCTTCTCACACTAAAATATCTCTCTTTGGTCTTGCTATATAGTCCAGGCTGGTCTTAAACTCATAGTGATCCTCCTGCCATACCCTTCCAAGCACTGGTAAAAATGCACAGCATACGTAACTAGCTAAAGGGACCTAAGGCAAGTAAGAAGCTCACATACACAGGTGCAGCAGCCAGAGGCAGAGTCATAATACTTACGATACTACTGGCCTCTCTGACATGTAAGCAAGCACTGAGTTGATACCAGACTAAGGAAGCCTATTTAAATTCTACACATTCCTCAAGGAATTAGTATTATCTGAAGAGTGTATTTATGATATGCCTGAACAGCACAAGATATTCTGTAGTATGCTTAAACCTGTAGTGTGGGCAGATCCTTAGCTTAAGCTGCATGAACAAATACTTTCCAGTTCCTCTTAGACGCCTATCCTGCTGGCCTTTCTCCTAAAATATGTAGCAGCTGCTATCATCAATTTGTTCCAGAAATCCCAGACACTGGGAACACTCCTTCTGCAACATAATGGCAGGGGAGGAGGGATACGAACACAGAAAAGGCAACCCTGCAAAGCTGGGAAGAATAAGGAGAACAAGTACAGAAAATTCACACACAAAGAGAGATGGAGTAAAAGCAGGACAAAGCAAAACGTGAAAAAAATGCAGTTCCCAGAGCTCAGGCGAGCATTTACATCGTGGACTAATTCCTGCGCATCATCTCTGTGCTTCCTGGAGAGTCACACCAGCAGCTCCTCGCTCACAACCCAGCACTGAGACAAAGCCGTCCACTAAGCACTTTCAAGGATACCTTGAGTCCTTGCCAAGGTAGGCTGCCTCGAAGGAAATACAGGAACATATGGCCCAGGGCTTCCAAATCATCTCGCCGGCTTTGCTCTAAAAGGCAAGACAGAGCACACAATATGTTTGCACTTATAAAAGCAGAAAGAGGTTCAAAATCGAATAATCCTTTCCGAAACCCTTCTCCTCTGGAGAAACATTCTGCTCACTAATTCTTTGTGTATCTAAACCAGAAACTGGTTTTGGTTTTTATTTAAAATACTATGTGTAGCTCCTTTGCATCTCTTGGAGTAAAAAGAACAAGTCCTTGATGAAAACGAGTCCCAATCACTGAACAGTGAGTAACCACCCCTCATTCAAGGCTGCCACCTGCCTGAAAGAGAGGTCATCCATACGGGGTACAAGTACTCTTGGGTTAAGACCAGAGAAAGGGAGTGGCAGGCTAAGCGGCTGAAGCTGCTAGCAGTCCACCATAGGTTTTGTGCAAAGATGCATGCTGCAGAACGCCAACATACACGCTTAGCACTTCTCAGTATGAAAACTAACATTTAAAACTCAGTTTCTAATAAATCTCAAAGCATGATCTCTTGTTCCTATTCCATTTGCACTATGTACTATATCAGAACACCCTTCAGAAAAAATTTAAAGTTGCTTAATAAGGTCATCTCTATGAGAGCATAAAACAGTGGGGATTTTGGGAGCTTAGTAAAAACAAGTTGCTGTTTTCTTTCCTTTGAATTAGCAAGGTGATTTTTTTTTTTTTTTTAGTAAGGTGAACTATTCCACACAGAAAGTAGTTAAAAAATCACAACTTTAACTTAGGAAAAATACACACACATGCACACAAACACACACACACAGAGGCTGCCAGCCTGAATAGTGGTTCTATGAGTCTTATTTGCCAATTATGGTTCATCACAGAAATTTGTGTTTTATTTTTCAGAATCAAGTATAGGACTTCATTTAAAAAATTTACAGAAGCAAGACTAAGAGGCTACCTTTATCTGGACTGTGTGTGCATATGCGTGCGTGCGTGCGTGCGTGTGTGTGTGTCTGTGAGTTCTTTCTTTCTTGAGGTCCTGAGAATTGAATGCAGGGCCTTGTGCATACAAGCAAGCAGTGTACCAGAGCCATAGCCCTAGCTCTGGATGTTTCGTTGTGTGTGCAGCACAGTGAAATCCAAGACTGCCTATAAGCAGGGCCAGGCACTCAGTTTCCTGAGGATATACAAGCAGAAAATGGTTACCTGCTGCCTAGAACTGTGGGAAACTGCATGAGAAAGAAAGACCAGTATTCCACAGGGTTAGTATTCTACTAGATGAAAGAAGAAAAGGCAACTTTTTTTTTCATTTGTGTATTTGGTACAGGATCTCATTACGCACATCAGACTGGTAATGATCCTCCTGTTTTGGTCTCCTTAGTGCTGAAATTACAGGTGGCTGAGCACACCCCAGGGGCATGGCCAGCTTAACATGCAGAACTGGGGATTGAACCCAAGTCCATGTGCTTGCCTAAGTAGGTGGTTGGTCCACTGTGCTATCTCACTGGCCCCAAAACGCAACTTCTTAAATAGCAGTTGGAAGGATTGTGGAAAGACAGTTACTAAGAAGAAGGGGCAACTGTGGCTGGGGAGGTAGCTCAATGGTCAAAAACCTGCTTAAAAAGGCCCTGGATTCAATATCCAGTACTTCAAAAACAAAGAAAAAGGAGGAGACAATAGACAGAGAGATAAATAAATTAAAACTGAGTACTGTACCTGAACTGAAATGTTTTGGGTTTTGTTTTTTTTTTTTCCTTTTTGAGACAGGGTCTTGCTATGCAGTTCAGGGTCTCACTGGCCTTGAGCTCACTTTTATAGCCCAGGCTGGTCTCAAACATGTACCGATCCTCCTGCCTCAGCCTCCCAAGTGCTGGGATTATAGGTGTGCACCACCATGCCCGGTGAAATAATCTTTTTTAATAACTAGAGATTGAACCCAAGTCCTTCCCACTGAGCTATATGCTCAGCCTTTTAAAAATTAATTAATTAATTTATTATTTAATTTTGAGGCAGGGTCTTTCTAAGTCTTTAAATTGCCCTGGCTGAGTTTGAACTTCAGACTCTCCTGCCTCTGGTTCTCAGAATACCAGGATTAAAAATATGCACCATAGGGCTGGTGAGATAGCTCGGTGAACTAAGTGCCTGCTTTGGCAAGCACAGGGTCCAGAGTTCAATCCCTGGTAATTAATGCCTCACCACCCTGCCACTGAGGCAGGCTGCACCAGCAACCGAGTGGTGGCGCATGCTTGTAATCCTAGTGCCCGGGCAGGCTGAAAACAGGAGGATCAATCACTGCAGGTACGAGCTGCATAGTGAGACCCTGTACCAAAGACATTAATAAAATAAAATAAAATACATTTAAAAATATGCACCACCAAAAATAAATAAATATAAACACACCACCACACTGGGCTGGAATAATATCAAAAACAATGAAACGGAAAGATCATCAGACATTCTGGACTATATGGCTTATCTAAAGTTAGCAATAAATATATATACAATTGAAGCCAAACAACAATTTGATAACAAGACACGAAATGAAAAATGGAAAACATGCTGGGCCTGGTGGTGTGTGCCTGTAATCCCAGCACTCAGGAGGCTGAGCCAGGCGAATTGTTGGGAGTGCAACATCAGCTGCTACAAAGTGAGTTTAAGACCATCCCCAACTGCATAGCTAAACCAAGGACAAAAACAAAAACACCCTCAAAACAGAAAATATAGGGGAGGAGTTCAGGCCTGGGCTCCCAGAGGCCACTCACTGAAGTCCCTCACTCTGTCCCATAGCTACTCATTACCTTGCACTTTGACATCCACTTCCTGCAAAAAGAAGTCCCTTGGCTAAAAAAAGAAGCACCAAATGGTTGAATTTTAGCTGGGCACTAGAGGGCAAAACTCTCCACATTTTCAGTATTCATCAGGGCCACAGGGGAAAAATTCTCTCCACTATTAAGCCCATTGTAAAATGAGACTTTAAAAAATTTCGCACTCACTGGAATGAGTAATAAAGTGACATTTCAAGCAGAGAACCAGGAAGAATAGCTACGGAATATGGGATAATAGGAAAAGCAGCGGTTACTAAACTAGGTCAGGTATCTAGGTCCTGGCACATCCTTTCCATTCATGGGATCAGTGAAAACCAACCAGACCAAGCCACCTGCTTGGGGTCTTAGTTTCCTGATCTGAAAATAAAGTGGTCATTTTATATAATGTGAAAAATCATTTTTCAGGGCTGGCCAGGTAGCTCAGTGGATTAAAGTGGTGACTAAGACTAGGGGTGCTGGTGTGCACCTGTAATCCGAGTACTCGGGAGGCTGAAAACAGTAGAATCACTATGAGTTCGATCTGTGTAGTGAGACTCTGTAGACCCTCTATTGAATACATAAAAAAAGAAGTTAAAAAAATCATTTTCCAGCCCTAAAATTCTAAATAATCAATAACTTCAATCATTCATACTTCTCAAGAAAAAAGTAAAAAACAAAGTGTTTTATTTTTGTACTTCTTTGAACACTGCACATTTCCACCCTTATACATAGCGGCTATTTTCATTTCTTTTTTTAACTTTACTTATTTATATTATGGCCGGCTCAGCCTGTCCTGGGAGTGGGGCTGGCGCAGCTTGTGGTGCTGGGGATTCAACCATGGTCCCTGCAGTTGCCTAAGCTTGCCTAAGCAGGTGCTTTAGACCACTGAGCTATCTCACCAGCCCACTATTTTCATTTTTAAAGAAGAAACATTTCAATATCAGAGAACAACAGAAAAATTTTTCAACACTATAAAAACTTCCTTTGGCCAATGAGAGACATGTTCCTCGTTTCCAGTTGGAAGAAAGGCAATGTAACCAGCGTCTGTGCTCTAATTTCAACAATTAACTAACACTGGCTGTTGCCAGTCAGGGCCCAATCAGTGGGAAGGGGCTCCAGGACGCTTTTCCCTCTACTCTGCTTCCTTAACAGCCTTCTTTCCCGTCTTCCCCACCCCCAACCCCCACGCTGCCCCCCGCCCTTTTCTTTTTCTGCAGTATAAAATACACCACACTTAAAAACCAACAGCACTAGAAC
>PVKN010015013.1:0-18771 GCA_004027915.1 Capromys pilorides
CCCTCCCTAGTCTTCATTGCTGTTTCTTGTAGCTACTGTGCTCATTTCCAGTCACTCAGTGGCTCCTCAGCATTTACTCTCCTTGCTCACTTCACTGCTTTGGCATACTGCTGTTTCTTTAAGAAAGGGCCTTTCTCAGTCCATAGTAGAGAAGACACAGTAACTGTCACTATTTTCCAAGAAACTTGACTGAATCTGAGAAAGGAAGGAGGCAAGAATGCATAGTAGCTTAGAGGGAGCGAAACAAGGGGTTTTGAATACTTTTTTATTCAGTGTCAGTTATTTACCAAACTCCTGTTGTATCTCTTTATTATCTTTCAAGCTACCCCACTGTAGATTTCAGGCCTTGATTGGCTGGTTTAGGCCTCTTTTGCACCAAAGTTCTTATATCCGCTCTGAAGACCCAAGTGGGTCACACTTTTGCTCCATAAACCTCTTCTACTCCTCATAAGCTCATCTCAGCATTCTGTGGAGTGGTGCTTTCCAAATAGGGCTGCAGATGAGAATCACTTGGTGAGCTTTTAAAAAGTGTTCATTCTCCTGATAGCTACTTCCAGGAGGCGGGGATACAGGAGTCTGTGCTCTTGCCAAGCTTCTCAGGAGCACAGTGTATTTGAAAACACTGGACAGTTGTACCTGTTTATTTTCTGTGCTTTTTCAGTCAGTGAAGGTTGATGTCCTTTTTGAGTCATGTTGAATTTTTCTTTTTCCATTCTTCCTACTGAGACTCACAACCCCCACTCCCCCAGGGAAACATAAGTCTATATAGTTGTCTGTTTTGACCTAATATACCTATTAATAAAACATGAATAATTGGGAATGAATAAAATGAATGCCAATATAGATGTTGCTTTGCCGGGTGTGGTCATGCACGCCTGTAATCCCAGCACTTGGGAAGCTGAGGCAGAAGGATTGGTGTGAGTTCAAGACCAGCCTGGGCTACAAAAGTGAGCTCAAGGCCAGCCTGAACTGCATAGCGAGACCCTGTCTCAAAAAATAAAAAATAAAAAATAAAGACAATATAGATGTTGCTTTAACTGACTATACTCAAAGTTCAACATCTTGTTCTCCTTCGAGAGAAGCTGTCTCTTTTACCTGATTTAATCAGTCCCTGAAATCCATGTACTCTCTGCCTCCCATATCACCCCAGATGATGTGTCACCCAAAAAATAACTTTTGATAGTAACCTTATGCTTGACCTTTTAACAACACTTCAGTCAAGAAGAATTATTCATCTAACTATAGCTTATTAAGACCTTGACTTTTATCACACTGAAATACTGGGCAACGTGTATCATCTGCTATGGGATGGGTGACCTCCATGGGTATAGAGAAAGCTCACCAGGAGCCTGTTAGAAACACTGAGACTCTAGAACAATCAAGGCTTTAGTCATGCTCAGATGCTCAGACTGCTCGAGAAGTGCCCAGCACCATTCTCACGCTGTTCACCATTATTTCCGTTTGTTTGTTTGTTTGTATGTTTGTTTTAGAGATACAGCTTCACTATGTAATCCAGACTGGCCTTAAACTCACTGTGTAGCCTAGGGTGGTCTTGAACTCAGGTGGTTCCTCCTGCCTCAGCCTCACCACCCAGCCAAAAGAAATGTAATGCTGAGCCCTGAAAAGTGCACATACCATTCTAACTCAGAAAAGATGTGAAATGGCATGACAGCGTGTGCCCCACACCTGGCCACCGTCCACCTACCTACGTTGTTCACGGGTGTCCATCATGGTAACCACTTCAGTTCTGTGGATCCCATGGTGAATTTGACATCAAAGTCCTTAATTCTTCCTGTTTGGTATAAGAACAGGAGGCCAGAACAGAAAACCCATAGTCTGTTCCTATCTCAGACTCGGGAGGCACAGGTGTCTTTGTGCTTCTCCACTCCTGCTGGGCCTGTGATCCTCGCTCCACAGGGATCCTTGATTGTCCCCACTTGCCCCACCAGCACACTGAGTTCACCTCTTGTCTTTATTCTCACTTGTCTTCTCCCTGTCACACCTGAGACCCAGATCCCCCACCCCCACACATACCTGTCACACCTGAGACATAGCCTATCCAGGTATCGATGCTCTTGACTTCCACCAAGCCAGTCTCCACACCCCAGACCTGTCCCCTGTTCTCATGCAAGAAGGCCATTCCTGGCCTACTGACTGCCATGCAGGTCTCATACAACCCTACTGCACCAGTCAGTGTCAGCACTCCTACACATACCCCTCTCCTCGTGTGTCTCTGTACCCATAATGCCTTCCACCCCTGGACAGAGATCTCACAAAAATCTACACCCGAGTGCCAGCATGGGTGTGAAAGTCCAGCGCATGACCTAGTGTGGGACTCCTAGTCAGTTTCCAGTGAACCACAATGTTGACTTCTGTCTTGTCCATTCTGACCTTAGAGTTTAGTTCATCTCCACTCTACAGTAGTTTTCACCTGTCAACATTATATATCAATACATATTTCCCTGACGAAGCCCCATATGGGGCTTGAACTGGACCCCCTCGGTGCCCCACTAGTTTAATGGCTTCCCAATTGCCCTTTGCTTTGATACCTCCCCTCCCCAGGCTTTGTAGTGTATATCTCACCACCCAGCCAAAAATTCCAGAACCAATCAGACTGCCTGAACCAGTGAGATTGAAGTTCCCTTTATGAACAGTATAGAGAGAAAAGTTTTCTCCTTTCTGTTCTCTGTCCCTCTCCCCCCTGCAAGAGGTCAAAGCTGTCCAACATATCCACTGTCTTAAATGAGAAGCAAGAAACTTTCAGTCTTCTTGGTCCTCAGTTTATTCTTGCTTCCTAAGAAGGTCATATGAGTGAATTAAATGAATATGCCGTTATTTCATGAGTTAGGATCATATGTGCACTTCGCAAGGCTTACCACTACATTTCTTTCAGACATAACACCCTATCCATCAGACTCCCATGAAATCCCACGACAGGGTTCTGCATAGTGTATGTGCATCTCTAATATATCCAGCCACCTAGGAACTAAAATGGCATCAGCCTACATTGCTTTTCAGAAAAACCCTCACCTACTTAGCTGCCATTCTGTCCTGTGCATTAAATCCAAGTTACTTTATTTTCTTAGTCGCTTGCCCTTTTTCACTGCATTCCTCAGTACAGTTCTTCTTTCCTCCAGAATTTTCTTATGCCTCTTATTCTGTAAACTTTTATTTATTTTATTCTTTGCTTTCTAGCACTTTATAATGGGAGCATACCTTTTACTTTTTGACAAAAATATATGATATGCAACAGGGTGTTTTGAAACAGAAACACACGAATCTCTTCGTATGTGTTATACTAGTTTACAAAGCTGAAAAAGAACTTCCTTATTATGACCTTCAGGGGTGTCTGTCTTAATTGCAGATATCGTTGTACATACTTGCAGAGAGGTTGGGACCAGCTGGTATGAACTCACTGGGCCTACCTTCCTTCATGGACCGGGTGTGGTTGTTCGCACTCATAGGAGTTCTCCACTTTTTCTCTTCACAGACGCATCCCACACAGACCGCCTTTCTTTCCAGTGTTGACCTACATACTCACTGCTCCTACCAGATGATGTTGCCAGAGTCAATAGCCATCGTCTGCTCCCCCAAGTTCCAGGAGTGAGTACCCGCAACATGCTTCAGGCTGTCACAAGGAGGTAGTGGGGAAGAAAGCCTGAGAGCAAAAGGTCTCTATTCTTGAGACCATGTTCTTTCTAAACTTCAAGAAATTGTAGTGTGTGTTAGTTGTTCTAAAAGGCTTCTGTCTTAGTTACTCTTCATTGCTGGGACAAATACCTGACACACAAGCTTGGGGAAGGAAAGGTTTAGTTAGCTCACATTTACTGGAAGTTTCATAGGTTACAGCAGCCTGAATTACATAGCAAGGCCTCAAGGCACTGTGCCACCTTATCCAGGATGATCTGCTTCATACTTCCAAGAGAGGCCACCAGGCCTGAGTGGCGAGAGGGCAGGTGCATGCTGTCACTTTAACATTTCGCACCTCCGTGGCCCCACCCCTCAGGTCCTGCCCTGGTCCTCTGGACTCGCCCCTTAAGCAGCTCACTTGACAGCCCCATGATTTACATAAGGCTTTGTGGGGACAACTAGATACAAACCATAGAAGCGTCTTTTAATATTTTCAAAAAAGAAAACTAGCTTATTTTAAAAGATACCCAAGTAACAACTTTGTTGCTTTTCTTTAAAAAGTCCATAAGAAATTTGAAGTTAGATTTGAAGTGATAGAAACTTCAGGAGTTTGAGGTTGGGTTAAAGAATTTCAAAAGCAAACACATTATCTGAGAGCTTTTACTTCTTTTTCATTGCAAATCCTAGTATTTATTCCAAATTCTTAGCAACTCTTGTGTGGTGGTAATAATAAAACATCCCTTAACTATGATTTGTTCACTGTGAAGGAGCCGGTTAGCCAGCATCCTGTGGAAGCTGTCTCACAGCTCTCTCCTGCTGCCTGTGTGTGTGCATCCCCAATTTTACGTGTGCATGCATGTGATAGGAATGTTTAGGCATCATTGCTGAACTCTAAGCCTGCCTTTGCTAATTTCAGAACTGGATTCTTTAAATTAACTGACCATGGACTAGAGGAGATTTCTTCCTGTCGCCAGAAAGGATTCCATCCGCACAGCAAAGATCCACCTCTGTTCTGTGTATGTATCCATGTAGGAGAAATTAGTGCTATATTTTAAGCAAGAGAAACAATCGGAGCCAATGCATCATCTTTTCTGACTACGTGGAAGATCAGACTGTCAGTTAACTTTCCAGGTCCCTCCTATAAGGATATATATACATGGAGAGCAGTGTGAGATGGAATTAAATTTGAGTCATGGTTCTGCCATTTAATGGTGGGAGAGACAGAGATCTGTCTATCTTTGAGATCCTTCTAGGGCCTCATCTTTGCATCTGTAATTATGTGTGTAGTTGTTTCTTTGTAGGGTGGTGAAGAGAATTACTGGCTTGAACCACCACTGGTACTGCGTGACTTTCCCATCCAGCAGCTTGTGCCATCAGTGGTACATGCATGAGTGTCTCACTGGGTGGCATGGGACAGTCTCATTGGGTGGTACAAGCTGCCCAGTGGGACAGTCATGCATATATGGCCTTATTGTGAACTTGTTCAGTAGAGGCTAGAGATACAGCTCAGCAGTAAACTGTATGTTTAGCCATGTGCAGCCCTGGGCTCAGTTCTTAGCACTGTTCTCCAACCCACTGTAAGATGTAGAAAGTACCTAATGTAATTACTGGCTTATTAAATGTTCATTTTGTTCTTCATGCATGGCCATTGGTAAGCCTGCACTTCATTAAGAGATTTGAACGTAAAGGGAAAAAGCCACTTAAGTAAATTAAATATATTTGATTCTGGAAATTTGTTTAGATAATGGAGATTTTTTTATTATTATTATTTTAATTTTTTTTTTTTTTTTGGTGGGACCAGGGTTCAAACTCACAACTTTGTCGGGCAGGCATTTGTGCCACGGAGCTATCTCCCTGGCCCTATTTATTTTCTTGATAATGGAGATTTTTATTTTATTTATTTGTTTGTTTGTTTATTTTTTTATGGCTGGCTCAGCCTACCCTGGTGGTGGGGCTGGCGCAACATGTGGTGCCGGGGATCGAACCGCAGTCCCTACAGTTGCCTGAGCTTTCCTAAGCAGGCGCTTTAGACCACTGAACCATCTTGCCGGCCCGATAATGGAGATTTTTAAGACCTTCCTAGGAAGTTGTTTTCTTCCCCCAAGTTCTAGTCTGTCAATAACAATTTAGTTGATGATAAGATCACTGTGTTTCCACTTACCCTAGATGAAATATGATAGTTACGCTTTTCTCCACACTGGCCTGCAGTATTGCTACTTCTTTTTGGATTCAGAGAAAATGACCAATTTGGAAAAAGAAACTCAGAACTCTATCATGTAAAAAGAACTGGGTCACAAGTTCAGATGCAGCCTTGGCAGCTTAGTAACTTAATAAGATCATATTAAAAAAAAAGAAAGAAAAAAAGCAAGCTCAATGTGAAGACTCTGGGTTCAATCCCAGTACTAAAAGTATAAAGAAAAATATAGAAACAAAAAAAGAAAAAGTGGGGATTTTTATACCAAAAATCCTCAAGAAAGAGCTAAGAGATAACTTCAAGTAATAGCAAGCTGATGCATAAAAAATAGTAATATTCTTAGCACACTAAAGCTAAGACCTGAGAGAATGATAGCTTTCAGCTGAACAGAAGAAACTTTCTAACAGATGTTCAAAATCCATTCTGCCTTGGATATTATAAATATGTAGGTACTAGGATATTGAAATAGAGATGACACACTCAAAAAAAAGCCAGGGACACAAATGCACAGGTTTCTAATTACAAAGGCTCTTGTTATATCTCCAAAGTGAGTATTCTTCCATGTGATAGTACGTATACTTCATTATGTAATTAACAACAACCAAAAAAACTACAGTGATGACTAATTCTTGTAAGTAAGTGTATATTTCACAAACAACTTCAGAATGTATGTACCTCTGAAAACTAAAGATTGACAGGCAGACATTGATTCAGTCTAGAAGTAGGACTTAGCGGAAGCAATGATTCCCGTGACCATCACCATCTTTGTCACTTAAGTAGCAGTCCTGCTTTCAGATGTTCACATGAGCATTTTAAATGAGAAGACTTTATTTATTATTTTTTATTTATTTTTGTCTTTTTGAGACAGGGTCTCACTATGCAGTTCAGGCCAACCTTGAGCTCACTTTTGTAGCCCAGCCTGGTCTCGAACTCACACCAATCCTCCTGCCTCAGCCTCCCAAGTGCTGGGATTACTAAATGAGAAGTCTTTAAAAAATGACTTTTCAGAATTTGCTAAGACTTCACCTTTCCTTTTCTGTGTTGCAGAGCTGTAACCATGTGACTGTTGTGGACAGAGCAGTGACCATCACAGACCTTCGATGAGAGTTTGACTTGCACACCTGAGAACTATAAACCTTATCTATGTACTGTAGCCCCTTGATTTGAGCTTCCAGGAAGATTTGGAAGCTTTTTGATACAGAATAGGGCCTGGATATCACTTGGGAAAGAACTGATTCTCTGTATCAGTTTGAAATGAAGAAACTGGATGTTTTTTAGGCAAATCTGGAAAGGATTATGATCACACAAAGTAACTAACTCGAAAATTGAATTGAAAGACTGGTATAATCAAGACTCACATACCTTTCTAGGTTCACAAATTGTTAACTTTCTGTTGCTCTCAGCTATCTTCCAATTTACCTGCCAACTTGTTTATAATCTACCTTTGGACTAAAAGAGGGCATCTATGCAGAAATTTGAAGCCATTTGGAAACCCTTTGGGATTATCCTTTGGTTTAGGCAGCTGATTATCCGGGTGAGAGGCAGCTCACGACGTCTGAGCAGATGGTGAGGCTCAGGAACCCCGAAGAATGATGTTATCAGGAATTATGTTATTTAACAAATACTTCAGGATATTCTTCCTCTGTAATAAAGTAACCCTAAACTTACTGGGCTCTGGAGTGATCCATTTGAGTGATCCTCAAACGAACAACCTAAATGAAAGGTCTGATTGAGGGAGAGCTGAGGGGGAAAGGCATTTGAGATGTGCTGACTTAAGAGCTGTGTCCCCCTTCACCTTTAATAGTTCAGTGTTTTTCCTCTACTACTATCTTCCAGAGGCATGAAGTCACCTCTTTTGGGGCTATCTCTACTGGATCACCCCTTTGCTTCCTCTTTGTGCCTGCAAACTCAGCTGACAATAATAGGTTATATTTCAAGTAAATGGTAACATTCCCTAGCCATGTGTCTCAGTTACTCTTCTCTTGTTGCTGGGACAAATACCTGACACCCAAAATTAAGGAAGGAAAGGTTTACTTAGCCCACAGTTATTGGAGGATTCAGTCCATATTCAGTGAGCTCCAAGGCAGACTGGCACATGGCAGAGATTAGCAGTTCATGGCAGTGGAGCATTTGCAACAGAGGCAACAGAGTCTGTCTCTCTGTCTCCCTTATGTTACATTCAGGCTATCTGTCCCAGGCCACACCCATAATCCCATCAGTACTAACACATAATCCCATCAGTACTAAAACATAATCCCAGTGGATCATGAGTCAGTCTCAAGCTCTGGAAGTCCCCACACCATGATTACATGAGGCTTTGGGGGGACAACCAGATACAAACCATGTCACCACTCCTCCCAAATTCCACTGTGGTGCCTATTTTTTTTCTGACTTGAGCAGCATTTAGGAATATGTGTGGAATTGTCATCGACTTTTTCTGTGAGCTGAACCTAGTGTTCTAGGGTGGCCTAGAAATAGTGTTGGCACTGGTGACACTTAACATGAGGGATGTACAGTAAATACCTTGAATAGAAGAATAATTTTTTTCTATATCAGAATGGTGGTGATGAGGTGAATATATAAAATTTTGCTTCCTTCAAAATTTTGTGCCCAGAATGTGTCCAGTCTTTATTGCTTAAGGTGTTGGCCATTCAGTTTTTCCCCTGGAAGAATCAAAACTTTATATTCTTTTCAATTCTTAACTCTTAAGATATCAGGAATTCTTCCTTTGAAGTTTTTGGAGTAAGGAAGACTGGAGGAGCCAAGAGAGTTTGACTCCCCTGCTATGACCCAGAATTAGTCTGCCTGTTCCTCTTTGTCCTGAGCAGTCCAGAAGTTCCCCAATCCTGTGCTTTCCAGGAAATCTATGCCTTCCTTCTACTTATTTTGGGCTATTGTGCCTTCTGCATGGACTAGCAGTAAGCTTGGGTTAGGTCTCTGGGTTCAGTGTTTCTTCTAGAATGAACTACACATTGCAGTCATCCTCATATTTCCTCTCTTGCTTAGAAACCTACAGAGCTTCCTAGCTACAAAACTCTAAATTTAACCTTTATTCAGAACTTTCCTCTTATGGCCACATAAGTTTCTTATGTCTGTCTGTACTTTAAATACCTGAGGAACTTCCAAAGAGAACCATGACCATACCCCTCCCCACAGCAGTTAAATCTGAACCTCTGAGGTGGATGCTAGACATTATTTTTGTTGTCTTCTTTTTCTGTCTTTAAAGCTGCTAGAATTCTCAAGTGGAGCCAGAGCTGAAAACCAAAAAACAGTCCTTGATACCCAGAGCTATGAGCTCTTTTTTCCATCTCTACACATCACTGACATTCAGTGGATGTTTTTGAGCCCAAGTGAAGTGAAGGTACTGTGATCACATTAATTACCAACTGATCACCAAACTGCCACATTTTCTTGTCTCTGCTGCTGTACGTGAGATGTCTTAGTGGCTAACAGGTGCAGTGGACCAGTCTACAGATGCTCCCTTTGTGCCTGCTGCCATCTGGAGTCCCAGAGCACAGGATTCAGTGTCTCTGTCTTTGCTATATCCTGGTGGGAGACACCTGGTATAAAATCAGGGAGGCTAAATAGGTAAGTGGGAGGGAAAAAGGAAAGCAGTGCTTTGAACAAAGGGGCTCAGACTATGAAACTGAGGCCAAGCCTGTGTTGGAAGGGTCATGACTACCTGGCTACAGAAATTGGTACCTGGGCTTCAAGAGCTCAAAGGCCAGGGCCTTTTTTCACTCTCTCAAGCTAACGTTGTAGGGCGAGAGCGGAGGCGGAGGCAATGCCTTCTTGCGTTGCAATTGACCTCCAAAGCGCAGACCCTCCAGTGTGCCACAAGCCAATACCAAGAGGCTCTGAGCACAGCTTTGCTGGGAGACAGAAAGGGTGGGGCTGGGGCTTCCAGGGATCACATGTCTGAGCTCCTATTTAAATGGAACTAAAGAGGAAGAAGAACCCTGAAGCCTTGAGGATATTCTCAAGGGTATCCAGTTGTCTTGGTTTCTTTTCTCACTGCTGAGACAAAACACCTGACACAAAATCAAAGGAAGAAACGCTTATTGTAGCTCATGGTTTGTAGAGGTTTCTGTTCCCAGCGGCAGAGGGTCATCACAGAGGAGAAATAGTTCATGGTGAGCAGAAGGCAACAAAGCCCAAGTCAGTAAGGAAGCAGTGAGCATAGCAGGGCCTGGCTACTCCCCATGTTGATGGCTTCTGGGTTGCATTTTTCCTAGGTGTGGTCAGGGCTTACAAGGGAAAACATTAAATATTGGACACATAGATTATAGGCTTATTTTATAATAGTCACCCAAATAAGTTCTCCAGATGAGGTTTGATAGGACTAGATACTGCCAAGGGTAGAACTTAACGAGTGAAAGTCCAGTGAATCCTGTAGTAAGTTTGTTTCCAATGATTTTTTTATTTTTCTTTTGAGACAGAGTCTTATTATGTAGCCCAAGTTGGTCTTGAACTCATGGCAATCCTGCCTCAGCCTCTCATATAGTGGGATTAGGGGCATGTGCCATTGTGCCTGTTTGTCTCAGATAAATTGTAGAGAACACAGTTTTAGGACCGGACCACATGTTGTTCCCTGGCAAATAGTTTAAGTTCAGCCTTGGCATTTTGCCTCTCATTCCCTTATATCTCACTGTTTTAAGCCTATCTGGGTCCAGAGACCACTTTGCCCCAAGAATCCTTAAAGCAATTGAGCCCAGAGAGGAGCTTCTGGGTCGAGCATTATTTCTTCTTGGGTGGAGCTTTGCTTGGAGTACTTGGTGGGGAGGGGTCTGTTTGGATCAGGACCACTGGAACATTGTACTCTAGAGGGGAAATTCTAATTTGAATATTTAAGAGTATGCTTTAGGCTCAGCTGCTCGTCTCCCTGCAAGTCAATTCTGCAACTCGCCAATTCCTGTAGAGTCTATAAAATAGGGTAGATCTAATATGCCATCCTCAAACGAGGGCAAAGTGGCATCTGTATGTAAATAAGGCCTATGAGAATGGAAAGATGTTCTAAAGACTTAAAGATTTAATTTTTCTCCCTTCCCTCCCTCTCTTCCTTCTTCCTTTTTGCCCTTTCTCCCTCTTCTTTCCCCTGAGATTGATCTCAAGACCTTTGATCTCAGCTACATCTCCAGCCCTACCCTTCACTCCACCGCCACCCTCCACACACACACACACACACACACACACACACACACACACACACCCCTTTTCAGACAGGGTCTTGCTAAGTTACAGAGTTATCCAGGCTAGGTTCAAACTTGCAGTCCTCTTGCCTCAGCCTCCCACAGTCCTGGAATTACTGGCATGCTTTACCACACCCAGCTATTTTTTATATCTCTTGAAATTCCTGTGGCCTTCTGACCCATGTACCTTCCAACTAAATGAGTCTTCAAACACATCCACGTTCACTATCGCTAGCATGGATTCAACACCAAAGCGCTGGCCTGCCTTTATGTTTTCAGCTGGAAAATCAAGGGCCTCAGGAACTCTAAGAATCATTTGAGCTTCTACTCATTTTCCATAAAGTCCAGGATAGAGCCGGGATCTAAAAAGATCACACATTTCTTTCCCTTGGCACTACCCGACTCTTGTTTAAACCTCCCACTTTCATTGTTCCAATTATTGATCATGAGATCAAGGAAGAGGATTATAATGTAACCTTTACTCACGTTCTACTCCTATAACTGAGGTCCAAATTTTAGTCTTCACTTCAGAGGCGGCACATCTGTGGCATCTCTGGAAGCTGGCTATTTGTTATCAAAACTCTTAAAAGTTTGCCACTGGGCCAGCAAAATAGCTCAGTGGATTAAAGTGCCTGCAAGCAGGAGCAGGGGCTGGGGGTTCAATGCCTGGGCCTGCTGTGCTGGCCCCACCCTCCAGGGCACACTGAGCCACCAATTGAGACTGGGCATGGTGGCCTGTGCCTGTAAACCCAGCTCTTGGGAGTCTGTAAACAGGTCCATCACTATGAGTCCTATCAAGTAGTGAGACCCTGAATACCCTGCAGATCCTTCCCTAAAATAAAAAAAATAAATAAAATAAAAAAAAAAAAAGTTTGCCACCCCTGCCCTAGGCTCTTGTGTCCTTTGGAGATCAAACATACCTCCCTTAAGGTTGGGTTTAAGTTCTACTAGTTATTTCTTTTACTGGTAAATTTACTAAGAGGGCTTCCTTAAACTCCAATGGCATTCGTAGTCTATTTCCCACAATTTGTTGTATGTTTTTTACTATTTTGTAAAGTGTTCTTATTGTCTTTTTAAATGAGTCATGTTTCTGAATTCTCACATGAATTCTCTTATGGTGGAGACTTTGCTTTTCGCTGTGTTAAATGCGTTTCACTCAGTTTAATTCTTCCTTATTGCTTAGCTATTCCTTGAAATAGTGTTTTTACTGTTGAGTCATGGTAAGAAACGAGCTAGACCCATGCCCAAATGCCAGGGAGCTCTACCTCACATCTTGGGCCTGTACTAAAATTACCCTCTCCCTATGATTGCCAGCACTTATAGTTGCCTGTCCCACAGGCTCGGTAATGGGTGGTCAGAGGAAAATGTACAAAGAAGGCTAAAAGGGGGAGGTCAGAGAGCTATGAGGAGACAGGATATAGTGGCACCACTGTCTTGCTGGAGAAACTAAGAAAGATAGTTGTTTCAAGAGGGACATCTGGGGACCTGGGAATGTAGCTCAGTGTAGAGCACTTGGCTAACATCTGCGATGCCTTGGGTTCAATCTGTATAACTACAAGCAAGTAAATAAACAAAGTTAGCAGAGGCCTTCCCAGACAACTCCACTGGAAGTGTTTCTACCCTGCCACTCTACCGCATCCACTTCTTTACTCTCTGTATAGCACTGTCAGTAGCTGAAATGAGTCCTGTCTATTTCTGGCATAGCCAGCTAGCTAGCTAGATTGATCCACTGATAGAGATATTATACTTCCTTTTGTTTTGTTTTTATGTATTTGGTACAGGGTCTTACTATGCAGACTCATAGTGATCCTCCTGTTTTCAGCCTCCCCAGCACTGGGATTATGTGGTACCCAGTTTCAGTGGCAGGCTCACCATGCCTAGGGGCGGGGCTGGCTTGGCATGTGTTGCCACGAGTTGAGCCCTGGTCCTTGTGCTTTTCTAAGCAGGTGCTTAGTCTGCCAAGCTATCTCACTGGCCCTATTATGCTTCTTAAAAGAGCATCTTTGTCTTGCTCACCCTGATATCCTCAGTCCCCTGAAGAGCACCTGACACACAGTAAGCTAACAGTAAATGCTCATGCTTGTCCAAAGTCATCCAGTAAGTGTAAGTGTAAGTCATCTGCTAAGTGTAAGTAACTATGATTTTTTTTAAAAACAAAATGATGTGTGCACATTTTCAATAATGACTTTAAAGACTATGCAATTTAAAAAGCAGTAAGTTAATAATAGACAGTGTTATGGTATGGATCTTAAGTGGCACCCAAAGGTCCAAATGAGAAAGTCTTGGTCACTGACCTGTGGCAGTACTTTGAGGTGGTAGAACTTTCAAGGGGTGGGGTCTACTGAAAAGAAGTTAAGTCATTGGGGATGCATTCAAAGGAGCTATTCCTTTTTGCTTGCTGTCCCTGGTACCACAAAAAAAAAAAAAAAAAAAAAAGTAAAGTGTTAGGGCTGAGGAGACAGTTCAGTAGAATAAGTGCTTGCCTGGCAAATCCTGAGTTCAATCCCCAGCTTTGCGAAAGAAAAAAGAAAAAATTAAAAAAAAGGATCTTCCTTTTTGTTCCCTGGCCACCATTAGGGGAGCCACTTTGCTCTACCACATACTCCCAGCTATGATATTCTGTCATGGTTCTGAAAAACAGTGGAGCCAGCTGACTGTAGACTGAAACCTCTGAAGTCAAAATAAATCTTCTTTTGTGTGTCTTGGGCATTTTGCACAGTGACAAAAAACTGACTAACACAAAAGCTTATCTCTTAAAAGGTAAAAGATGGTAACATGTGTGCCTGTTTTAATCTTAACTTGTGAACAAAGACTTATGGATTAGGTGCAGAACATAAATCCTCTTCTTTTGTAACTCCAAGAACTTCAGAGTTCCTTGTTCAGTATGAGTTTTCAAGTGTATGGAAGAATGTTATTGCCAGGCACAGAAGTGCATGCCTGTAACCCTACACTCCCGAGGCTGAAGTGAGAGGATCCCAACATTGAGGCAGGCTGGACCACAAAGTGGGACTCTGCCTCAAAAAATAAAAATAAGAATAAAAAAGACCTGATACATTTTGCAATGATGCAGATATTGATAACCATTAAGGTTGATGCCAAGACTAAAGAATTAATAATTAGAAAGCATAGGACATGAGCAAAAACAATCTCACCTATACTGATATAGTAGTTTTTATGATGTACCATGAGGAAATAGCTTTTGTTTCCCCTCCTTGAAGGCCTCTGTGTTGAGAAAATGAGGTCTATCTGTAGTTGAAGACATATCTTACTGTAAGTGTTTGTATCATATTTGTTTAAATGTAGTAGGTAGTAAATTATTGAATGAAGTCACCACAGACTTCATCTTAATAGAAGCCTTTGTAGCTTTCTTTAAGTCCAGCAGGACATTGATTGTCAAAAAGTGATCTTGGATTCAAGTATTTTATACTAATGTGGTGCCAATTACATTTTACTTGAAAATTGCAGAGAACCACAAATCTGAGTCTACAGCAGTAATCCAAACCTTGGATTTCCCAGTTCAAGCATACAACACAGGTAGAATTAATAATTTAAAGTGAGGTGGAGGCTGGGGAGATAACTCAGCCACATAAGCTCCTACCTGGCAAGTTCAAGGTCCTGAGTTTGATTCCTGGTGCCAAAAAGTAAATACATAAATAAAAGGAGGTGGAAGACTTACAGTATAAAGCAATTAATGATACATATATTATGAGTTCATAAATCTGATAAAACTAATTGAAAATAATGAATTTATTTTATTCTTACTGATAATACCAGGTCTTATCATAATTACAGCAAATATTTTCTACATTTTATACTTGATGTCAAATGAGAAAATATTTTTGTAGCTCTTCAGTTTAACTTCTTTTAGGCTGTGAATTGAATAAGAAAACATGTCTGCAACTCCACTTTGAAGTTCGTAGGAATAAGATTACAATTAAATTTTTTCCATTAGCCCATCTAAAGTTAAAGAAGCAGGGCACAGTGGCACGTACCTGTAATCACAGCACTCAGGCAAGTGCAACAGGAAGATCACAAGTTTAAGGGAGATAGTTCAGTGGAATAAGTACTTGCCTGGCATGTGCAAGCTCCTGAGTTCAATCCCTTGTACCACCAAAAAAAAAAAAAAAAAAATTTAAGGTTTGCCTGGACTACATAATGAGACCATCTCAAAAAGAAGGTAAAGGGGCAACCCACTAGGGTCCCCTTTCTATTCCCCTCTTGTACAGAAGTTTTTTTAAAAAAATAACTATTCTATTTTAAACCTCTGTCTCATTCCTAAGATTTATTCTTCGGTTTTAGAGAACACAAACTTGTCTAAGTGTCTTTCAGGTTGAGATCAGTTTTTTCTTCCTGTGTCAATTGGTCATCCATCGAGATAACTGGACAGAGATGTGGGAATCTCACAGTCAAAGTCACTTACCCCTTTAGAGTGCATCATTAAGCACTGGAAGACATTTGATCCACATACGCTGAAAAAAAGCCATTTAATATTTTTCTGCACATGTGCATGGCCTGAGTACCCACTAGAGCCAAAATGGAACGCAGAGATTCAAAGCAATTCCACCTCCCAAGACAAAAGTGCCTGGCTTCTATTGAGGGCCTTTAGATAGGACCTCTAGAGAGTATCTCTGCCTGCCAGTTCACAGCTACGACCCCTTTCAGCCTGAAGAAGCCAGAGCGGTCATCGTACATGGTTCCCTCACGGCAGTTCGGCTTACTTGTTCAGAGTGGGGAATGTTGTAGGCTGCTGAATTAGATAGAAATACAGACAGTCAGGCAGGGCCAGGCCCTCAAGCAGACAAGATGGAAGACAAGGTGACTACAGCTTTGCAAGACGCAGACACCCCTGCTGTGGGCCAGACCTCAAGACAAAAGAAGAAACAAATGTAGCCACATACTTCCCTAGGAATGCACATCAGGGGTTGATATTCTAAATAGGTATCAATCACCTTAACAGAGCCTATATAAGCCAGTAACCCAACCCCCAACAAGAAGAGACCCTGGCCTGTATTGAAGCCTACTTGCTACGCGATTCCCTTCCCCATTTGGTATTGGCTTTAATCAATTTTACCTGAGCAATTGTACTTGTAACCTCATTGGCAGACCATAGTTTTGTCCCATCTCATGCACACCTAAGCGACTTTCCATGGTTTCCACCTTAGACCTGCCCCACCGCATGGTTTTACACTATAAAAGTCCCTGAAAGAGATAATTTCGTGGGCAACCCACTGGGGTCCCCCTTCTGTTCCCCTCTTGGACAGAAGCTTTCTCAATAAATATTCTATTCTAAACCTCAAAAATAAATAAATAAATAAATAAATAAATAAATAAATAAATGGTAAAAGAAAGAAAGCAAGCAAGAGAATAAAAACTACACATCTAGTCATTCATCTTTCATTTAGATGTGAAAATGAAACATCACAAATAAAAACTTCTGGAATTTTTACAAATTATACTGAGGACTTTAAGTGCTGTACTTACTGAACAAGAAAGAGTCAAGAGATATGAACTAAACATTGGACTTCAATTATACAAAAGAATAAAATATATTAGAAGAGATAAGATAAAGGAAATAGTAAGCAGAAATTAATTAGATTAAAAGTAGAATGCTGGATGTGATGGTGCATGCCTATAAGCTCAGCACTCAGAAAACCGAGGCAGGAGGATTGCTGTGAGTTTGAAGCTAGCCTGAACTATGTACTGAAACCTCTATAAATAAATAATTAAATAAATAAATAAAATAGAATAAGTAGATAAAATCATAAGCACATTATTTGAAGAAACAGTGCTCTCCAGATCCCTTTCCAACTAGAGCCAAGGTCTGGTGTGTGTGTGTGTGTGTGTGTGTGTGTGTGTGTGTCTGTGTCTGTCTGTCTCTGTGTGTATCTGTTTGTCTGTGTGTGTATGTGAACTTCTTCCGGCTACCCACCCCCTATCCCTTTCCAGCAAGCGCCCAGGACCCACGCATGTGTAGCACCATCCTTGCACTCGCAGGAACCTCCTCCATCAGACAGGCCTGGCATGGAATCCCGTGGCACGACTCCCTGCAAAGAGGCTAGGGGCAAGATCCACACAGCTGATCCAGGAGCTGAACATCAGGTTCACTTCCACGGGCTGCAGTAGAAAGAAGAGGAGCACCACATCCAGACCCAAGCCAGGCCCACCTGGATGAGTTCGAACTTGGTAGATCCGGACCTGGTAAGCTGAGACACTCTGCTAGATCCAGATCTATGAGAGCATCCTCTCTCTTTCTTGATCTGGAGAGAGAGGGCAGCAAGTAACCGGGGTAAACTAGTCTGCCTGGAAGACCCCATATATATAAAGGGGGGGTGATCAGATGGAATTTAGGGAAACTAATTTAAATATCAATTCCCAATTTAATAGCTGATTAGCTACACAGACATAATGTTTGCTGTTATGGTCTAAAATATGAACCTATTAATTACAAAAGTTTGTCAACTGCTAAATATCACTACCTATTATTAGTATTCCTAATTGTAGTTCTGTAAATACAAATCTGTAACTGCCTTAACCACATAATCTCTCTTGGGTAAGAATATCTGTAGGTGCTAAGGTAATAAATGCACCAAAGCTCTACACCAAAGGTCAGAGGACAGTACCATACAAAATGACACAGAGAAGGAGCAAAATACAACCTCAGGCCCCGAGGCCACTCAGAACAAATGCAGGAGACAATAGCATAGAAGAAACTGAAAATCACACACCTAAAATCTCTGAAATGATAGCATCTGAAGTAAAGAAACAACTGCAGAGAGGTATAGAGGAAATCAAATCAGAAATAATCTCTGCAGTAAAAAAAAAAAAAAGAAATGATAACTATAATGAAAGATTTGCTACATATTTCTAAAGAGGACACTGATTAAAAAATAGAGGAGAATAGAAAAATGATGGAATCTTTGAATGAACAATATAGGAAAGAAATAGAATGCATGAAGCAGATTCAGAGATACACAGAAAATTAAAACCTCAATCACAAGCTAGCAAAACCATTTCAATGAAAGTGAAGATAGAGTTTCAGACCTCAAAGACACCACTGCACCTAGTGAAAAAGTAAGAAAAAATCTCTTAAAACAACTAGGGTGCAGGAAAAAATAGTTCAATATCTGCAAGACAATGCAAAGATGAACAATGTAAGACTAAAAGGCATTAATGAGAAAGAAGGAGTTAATACAAATTACATAAAAAGAATATAGGCAGAAGTAATAGCAGAAAGCTTCCCAAATATGGGGAAACATTCTGGCATTCAAGTAACTGAAGCATATAGAACTTCAAATAACATCAACCCAATTAAAAACACACCCAGACATACAATAGTCAAGATCCCAGAAATTCAGCATAAAAACAATATACTCAAAGCTGCTAGAGAAAAGAAGCAGATCACGTTTAAAGGAAAACCCATTAAAATAATGGCAATTTCTCTTCACCATCAAGGCAAGAAGAGCATGGAGCAAAGTACTACAAGTCTTGCAAGAAAATAAATTCCAACCCAGACTATATAACCTGCCAAACTCTGTTTCAAGTTCAGTGGAGAAATGAAATATTTCCACTACAAAGAACAACTAAAGAATTTCATAATGACAATGCCAACCCTACACAGACTACTAGAAGATATTCTAGAGAGGGATCAAAATGACCACAACTCCACAAATGAGAATGGAAAGAACACACCAAATAGGACAAACAACTAAACACAGGAAAAAAAGAGGTATACAACAGCAGGTAAACAACATGTCAATA
>PVKN010015014.1:0-18771 GCA_004027915.1 Capromys pilorides
GTGAAAAGAACTCCAAAAAGTTAGATCCCTTCAAAATAGAAAGATCTAATTAAAAACAGGACTCTGAATTACCACTTCTTAGATGAAAAAATATGAACAGCCAATAAATGCATGAAAAAAATGTTCAATGTCCTTGGTCATTTGAGAAATTCGAACTAACACAACACTGAGAGCATGTCTATCTCACTACAGAAAGAATGGCTACTATCAAGAAATCAATCTATTTCTTTCTCATTAAAATTAATAAAAAATAAGAAAAGAAATCAAACAGTAATAAATGCTTATCAGGCTATAGGGAGAAAGGAACCCTTCTTTGTTACTAGTAGGAAGGCAAACTGCTACAACCACGATGGAAATGGTTGTATCCATTTCCATAATAGATTCCACAAAAACTAAAAATTCCATCCGACCCTTCTAGGTAGCTTCATGGAACAGTGAATGACATCACAGCACAGTGAAGTCACACCCGTGTTGACAACAATGCACTACCTAATAGCTAAATCTTGGAAACAACCTACATCTCCAACCACAGTCAGATGTATGAAGAAAATGTGGAGCCAGTGAGATGGCTCAGCCATCTAAAGCACCTGCTTAGGAAAGCTGAGGCAACCGCAGGAACCATGGTTCAATCCCCGGCACCACATGCTGTGCCAGACCCACCCCTAGGGCAGCCTGAGCTGGCCATAATAAAAACAAAGAAAGAAAGATAAAGAAAATATGGTATTCATACTCAAGTAGAGTCATATGGTGCTATAAATAAGTCATTTGTAGGAAAATGGGTGCATCTAGAGATCATAATGTCAAGTAAATTCAGACATACAAGATTAACTATCACATGGTTTCTGTAATATGAAAAACAAATAAACTATATATATATATATATATATATATATATATATATATATATGTGTGTCTTACAAATTGTGTGATTTTTAGTCTCTATACATGATAATCAACTTTATAAAGGCTTATAAATAATGATTCTGATGTTGAAAGATAAAAGGGGGAGAGGAAAACAAATTTAAAAGTGTTGTGTACCTGTACCAATTCCCTACAATGAATACACTATAAAAATGTACTAGTAAAGGCCCAGCAACAAACTAGTTCTGCTTTATTATACTGCTTATATTTTTGAGGACTCTGGTTATATAAATGTTGATTTTTTTTTTCTGTCTTCTGTTTTTATTCTTTCTTACCCATTTTATCTTGATTCTCTTGGCTATTTTGTGATCTTTATTATATTTTCGTGAAATCTATCCTGCCCTAGGGACTTCTGTATTTTTCTTTAGCCTTCTTTGAGATTAATCAATTCTCATTTCATACCTCCCTGTTCTTTTTATACATTTCTCTCAAGTTTCCAACTGCTAATTTAAATTGCTTACAGTGTTGCCTTTGTGTGAATATACATTATTTTGCAGTTTGTTACAGTTGTGACAAATTCTATTTTGATTAGCAGAGTTTTCTATTTGCAATTTCTGATTGCTTTTTAGAGGACCATTGTACAGATGCTGCCTGCAAGGTTCTGTTTATTTTCTTGAAGAAACAATGTCATGTATGTGTAGGCAGAAAAGAAGAAGGTTTTCTTATTCTGATATAACTTTCCAAACATTTTCTTTAATCAATGACTTCTTAGGAGGGAAAGAGGGAGTCCTGATGGCTTCTCTTCTGTTTCAATATAACTTTAATTTCTACTTTTATTCTTGTTTCTTTCCATCATTGATGCACTTCATAAACAATGTCCCCCACCCCGTTATAAAAAATTTCTCTCCAGGACTGCCAGTCTTACTCCGGAAAAACTTTTAATAAGTTTCTGTAAATTATCCATGAGTCAGTGTTTTGATTGCACAACTTCAGACCAGTTTCAGCGTTCTCTTGCACAGGTAGGGCTGCATCTCTCTGGGGACGCTCTTATCATTTTTCCTTCCCCACCTCCAGGCTGTCACTGTTATTTTCTCTGATTCTCCTCAGGCACCAGCTCCCTGTGTAATTCTGCTGGGAGTTAATCCCCACCATTGCCTAGGAGTTTATTTATCTTTCTTTTCATTATGCTATCGGGATGGTTATGGATGGTTTCATTTTCCTCTCCTTATTGATGCAATGTTTTTGAAGGGATTATGAAGAAATTTAGACGAGGAGGCTACCGAAAAGAGTACAGAGACATCGGGAACCATACTGTCCCATTTTTATTCCCAAATGGCCAAATGGTTAGATTTTTTTTTTGAAGATACATACTTATTTCCAACTGTTTGGAAATTATATATATATTTTCATTCCTGTTCTAGCCATCTGTCCATTCTGGTAGCCTAATTGTGTGATTATACTATACTCCTCACATTGTAATATCGGAAAATCTCAAATGTCTATCTATAGATCTTTCTATAACTTTCCTGGTTATTCTTATCTGACACTTTCTGTACTGATGCAGCCATGTGTGATTTACCTGCCCATATGGTGTGTGTACTTTGGTTAAGGTTGCATACAATTTTAAAGGTTAAAGCTTGGAAAACGTGAAGCTTTTTTAAAACCACTGACTCTTCGTACGTGCGAATACGCATGTTCTACCACTTGATCCATTTATGTTACTTCTTTAAAGTTTTATAGCTTTCTTTTGAAGGATTCTTAGATATATCATTGAGAGTGTAAGTAGGGTTGTTATTCTAGGATATCTGTAAAATTTCTGCTACTGGTGAGCACTGTAAGTTAACAACTCACGCAAGAAAACTCTATCAATGTTGCTCAAAACTGAGCCTCCTCAGTTTCTCAGGAGATAATAATAAAGAAAGTGACACCTCTGAAAGAATGGCCCATGGCTGTAAAAGTAAGAGTTTGATTTTCAGTATCTGATTCATTTTAACAGATTTGTAAAGCAAATGGTATTAACAGCCTCAACTGAAAGTTAAATATTAACATTCAGAAAGGTTAAAGCATCTTGTGAAGATCCCTCCACTGCCAAGATGCTAGCTCAATGTGGAAAATCATCCCCATTAATGAGAGCTTTGCCTCGCTCTTTCTCTGTCTGGAACTTAACTATCCCCTTGCTCACAGTTTACATCAGCACAGCATTACCTAGCATGGCTGACAGCACACATCTGTTCGCAATCTTCATCTTAATTAAAGCTCCAACTAAACCACTACACTGAGGATAGCAACACATAATACCAAAACCATGCTCGGAATACCTATCCTCCTGGTCTTCTAAATGTGTACTGCTTCTAATTCATATCAATTATTGCTATACTCTCTCTCAAGTAAATGTTTGTTTTAAAAAAAGATAATAAGAGAAAATAAGAGACAAGAAAAAAATGCCATGGGACTGACCTCCTACAATTTGTATATGGTTACATTTCTAAATCTCTGTGTAAAAATGAATAATTGTTCTTTGATCACATTATATAGGAATTTATTAGAATATCAATGATAGATAGAAAATACCAGTTCCAATGTTGTTTAAGGCATTGGATATTCAGAAAGATAGTGATGTTAAGCTCAAGTGCTTGTGTTATAGGGTAATAATATCACTAAACTTCTCCTCTGGAGGGTTAACGACTTAAATTTGCAGACCAAAAATTAAAGAAAAAAAATAGCTACAAGGAAAGCCAATATTTTGGTACTAGCCCTTGAAGGTTAGTGAGGACTCAGGACATAAGGTAACCTGTACTTTAACATGCTACAACTCAGTGGTGTCCCACATTTTCTGTTCAAGAAAATTATGGGCCCACAGAGGAAAGGGATCAAGGATGTATAGTGTGCCTAAAGAGACTCACCTAGAGAGAAGACATTCTCTTGGGCTTTGACAGACAGCAAATTAGTCAAGCAATGGCCATGACTCATCCAGATGGTTAACACTGACTAAAGTTTTACAAAATGCTGTACATGGTTTCAGGGCAAATTCTGAGGGGATATGACTGATCTTGTCAGACATAAAAGTTTCATTTTTTGTTATATAGGTCTTTCTCTACCTTGGCTTAACCATTGAGCAGAAAAGTCTATCCATGAAGTAGAAAAAATAAGGCCATATTAATACGCTGAGCTGTAAAGGGTTCAAGTCAACAGCTTCTGACATTGCCAGGTCTGCTGATAACCCACTACTACTATGGAGTATTGGAATATATATACAGCTACTTTCTCTTAGTTCAATGAGAAGAAATATTTGTACTAATAGTGTTTATACAAGTTTGTATCTTGTACTCTGAACAACTACTATGAAGACAACAATATGGAATGTATTAATTATTGTATCTGTCCTACTAACCTGTTTCAAAACTGTCTCACTGTTATTTCTTTATTAAAATTAATAAAATTTAAGAAAAATAAAGCTCCAACTTGGAGGGAGGCATTCTTATAAAAATGTTAACTCTTTTACACAACGTTTCATAAGCTGCCAAGGAATTTACTTACTAAGAGTCTCCTCCCTATGAACTAGAACTGAATTTTATGAACTGCTTTTGAGCAGATATTAAATGGAGTTTGCTGGGTTAAAATGTGAAGACAAATTAAACATTACTAAATTTTCTCACGTTGAACTTTCTCTGCAGTCTCCCTCCCCAGTAAAATTCCTATGTAGTTGTACATGGGACCATCAACTTCGAAAAAATTTAATCCCTATAGACATGCTACAGAGTTGGAAACAATATCAATCTCATGTTCCTGAAAATCTTATCAATTCATTTGTTGTACAACCTATAGAATGTGTTTAAATTATTATGGACAAGGCCTTTTTCTAGATGCTGCTAGATGCTGCTACTACACCAGTGACGAGCAGAGAAAATGATGGCGTAAACTCACACTTAGTTACTGAGCTACCATAACCACTTGGGGCAGCAGCTAGAATACAGAGGTGTCTACACGGGGACATCTAACCAAGTGTCTCCCACCCACCACTAATACTATACTTTCCAAAATACACTATAGACATGTGCCAATTTTTTTCATAAAATTTTGTATCTACAGCAATGAGATTCATTCAGACTAATTTTTTGGCGTGCTCTTTTTACCAGGCAAGATTCAGATGAAGCCAGAGGCATAAAATCATTTACAAAGCTCTTCTTTCCTAGCTTATATGAAGCACTGCATTAAACTTCCCAACCCAAACCAAGCATTTCTACCATGCTAGCCTTAAAATCAGTTCTTTCTTCCTAAACTTTTTAAACAGTCACTTTACTATTCTCATTTCCTTCACTGTTCTTACGTAATATATGCTTTATTAAAAATCCATCCTCCAGCAAGCTGTGCTGGCCCCACCCCCAGGGTGTGCTGCAAGGGTGACTGAGACTGGGTGTGGTCGCACATGCCTGTAACCCTAGCACTTGGGAGGCTGAAAACAGGAGGACCATTATGAGTCTGATCTGTACAGGGAGATTCTATAGACCCTGTACTAAATACATTAAAAAAATTCATAGAAGTGCGTCCCTTTCCTTTTAATTTTCCTATGTATTAGCATAGATTTTTCTGTATTTGGTGCTTTGTAATTCGCCACTATTGGGGTATTGCTATTGTGGTGATGGAGAAGTACATTGCAAGGGGGCACACGGAGGTCAGCAAAGGAAAAGGAAGTCCCTTTGTCCTCTTCTGCAGCATTGCTGAAGGACGTTCTGACATCAAAATGTTACAAATAAATTATAATATACATCACCCTTTGAAAAGATATTCATATTTTCCAACCCAATCATTCCCCTAATGTACAGCTACCAAAGAAAAGCCCATGATGGGCACAGGAGTGACCACATGGCATCCTAGACAGATCCTTGGCCCTAGAATTTGTGATCAGATGACAGAGGATGGGAACTCCTCGTGCGCGTGCCTCCCCCTGAACTTGCATTCCTCCACCTACTGTCAACCTGGTGGTTATCACAGATCTGTTCGCCAGCTGTCTATCCATCCACCCACCTCCAGGGCTTGGATTTGCAACGAGGCTGTGAAATCCCAAGTGCAACCTTGCTGTGTGCTGGCTACGGTCAGGGCCCGCACTCCAAAGGCTCTTGTGTTGGAGACCAGTACCCAGGGTGATGAGCAGAGAGACGCTGGGGCCAACGGAGGCTCAGCAAGGTCATGGGGTTACTGACCACAGAAAGGCCCCCCTGAACCCCGCAGAGACAACTATCGCGAAGGACCGAGACTGGCCCTCCCTGGGCTAACATGTCCTGCCTCTCCACATGAGCTTGCCTTCTCACAAGGGCTGTGCTCTGGGTCATCACCAGAAGCAACCTGATGCTACCACATGTCCAACACTTGTAAACCTGTGAGCTACATAAGCTTTCCTTCTGCATTATGTCCCCAGCCTCTGGTAGTTTGTGATAGAGGCAAAACCTGACTAATGCAGTCTCTGTCATAGTAATTTTATTTGTTCTCCTTACTGCCCTTAAAATCATATATTTAATTTTTAAAAAGCACAGAAATAAACTCTAGTGGTACAGGAATGATATTTCTGATCTTGGATTTTTAACTACATGATCCATATTTTACACTTGGGTTGCGTCTCTGACAACAGGTCTTTTACATTTCTGTAGGTCGTGCTCTTCTAACCACAGGGTACCATCTAGAGAATTAACACACACATTTTTCCAGGCATGAAAGACAATTGTTCTTATAAATTCAGTTGTTTTCTTCCGGAGAGTTCTGAAATGAGTAAACCTTCCCTGACTGGCTGAATAATTCATTGAAACCGCCTTCAAATTCATTCCTCAATTGAGGAAATGAAACCTTCTTTCATGAACTATTTTTAGATAAAGATATCAACATCTTTCAGATTTAGCAAAGAAATTTAAAATATACAATATGATTTTGCCAGGCTTATGTATAAAAGAGGAAAATGCAATGAAAATAAAATACTATTTAAAAAGAACCTTTTATTACCAGTAGATATAAATAATTTTCCTTGAGGTTTAAAAAAAATCAGTTTAAGTCATTTCACTTAAAAGCAACTACGTCTGCGAATGCACTGAGTTTCATTTCATGGGAGTGAGTCAGGCCTTCAAGCAGGAAGAGCTGTTCTTCCTAGGAAAGGACATTTTCCTTCAACTTAAAAACACGCGGTTCCACAAATGGGTTAATAGATACTGTATTCAGAGTCCGTGAGATTGTACTAGCCTTTCAAACAAATGAACTGGAAGATGTAACAGAGTCCCGACTGAATTTCCTGGTATGTGGTAAAACAAAGGGCAAAGGTTCCACAGAGTAGACCGATGACATCTCTTATGTGGAGCCCTGAGCGTGAGGGTGGAGTAACTTGATGGGCTTTTTGATCCACTTAGGGGAATTACTGGAGCACGGTTTTGGGTAGGGTTGGCCCGGGATGCTGTACGTAAAACCCTGGACCACCACCTGCTCACCTGCCCAGTCTCATGGACGGAGCAGCTGTGCTCTGTCAGTCCCTTCCACCATGCTGTATCTTTCTTGGAGCCAGCTGGTCATGGCCTGGACCCTTTGAAATAGGAATCAAACCAAGCCCCTTGTTCTTTTGGTTGTGGGCGTCGGGTACTACATCCAGCAATGAGATAGCTGCTTCAGATACAAAGTGCATTCATTATATGAGGCTCATTCATGAGAGAAGTCAGGAGGGCGTCACATAGGTGTCATGAAGGTGGCCAGGCGCTGATGAGGATGCGCCTAGAAGCACGACGTGCCTGCCTCGGTATGGCTTACGGAGTGACCCAGACTAAAGGCAGTCACCAGGGAATTAAAGGTGAGCGGGCTTGGGCTTCATTTTATCTTACAGACAGGGAAAGCTTAAACAAGAAACAGTAAAAACGAAGAGAGAAAAGAGGTGAGGAGGAGCTAGACAATTTCTCAGAGGGACCGTGCCAGACTTCTGGGGGAACAACTGGCTCAAACCCAAGCTGGTGAGCCCAGAGCTCGCCCAGAAAAGCCGGTGCACAACAGCGGGCTCACCGTTTCCATCTACCACCCTCCCGCAGCCTGCAGCTGAGTCAGAGCCACGAGAACAACTAAGCCAAATGAAGCCTGTTTCTTCATTATCTTGTTCTTAATCCCCCGTGGAGCAGTGTTACCTGACACTCTGGTGGCGCTCCAAGCAATTCACACTCTGCTGGCAACCCAGAAGAGAGATTACTAAATGTTCATTGTGACTTTAAAATGGGGCTTCAGAGCACTCGCCCAGGTAATTGCTAACCCTAGTAGGCCTGTGCAACCCCCTTGTGTCATCGGCCAGGCAGGCCTAGAGGGGTCTGGAAACAGGAGCCAGGCCTCTTCTACAGAGGTCAGCTAAAGAGGGTGAAGTCTGAACACGAGGTACCAGTCTCAACTTTTCATCATAGGAAAACACTATAGGAAACACAAAGCCACATGCAAAGGCCCTAAACACAGGGCACAGTGTTCCCAGAAGGCGGGAAGTCAAAGGCATGGACGCAGAGAGTCAGGAGAGGCCAATGCACGTCAAGAGTCTTGGGCCTCAGGTGGTCAGGGGCACAAGGCACCACGGAAGGTGCCCTGCAGGTGCACCATGCCCATCCATCCCCTGTCCCACTCAGAGTCACAGCTACAACTAATCCAATGAAGTCGGTTTCTGTATACTATGACGTACTAGGGCTTGGCAAGGAACCCTCTCCCCCATGCCCAGACAACACTGGCCTGCAGGGGCCTCAAGTGGAGGCAGGCCCACCTTTCCCTGGGGAAGACCTGTAGGGCAAAGGTCTTCCTGCAGAACCGCCAGCCTTGAGTGACTTCATGATTCTTAAGATCTATCATTCCATGCCCTCTTGGTATCCTCTGCCACCTCTTGACCTGGCAACTCTGTGCACTGTGTGGCTGAGAGACAGAGGGGCTAGCTCCCAGCCCGGAACAGATGGGCCACACGGGGACCTTTTCTCTGAACAATTTTGCCTTTCCTGAAGGGTCTTCCCCACCTCCTCCTGTGTGGGCGAGGCAGGACTAGAGAACTGGCTGCTAGGTGAGGCTCCAGGGCCGAGGCGGAGACTCATGCCTGGCCCATTCCTGCTTCCTCAACCTGGCTTTCCTCAGGGCAGAGAAGCTGAAGGTTGAAGACACCATGGCACTGCCCTGGGGTCAGCACTGTTCCAAGTCTCAGGGCAGCTGTGCCCCGAAACTGAAAAACTTAAATATCACCGTCTCCCTGTTAGGACTGCGAGAAAGCAGGAGAGAGACTGTGTCATACACATTACCTGCCTATGCAGCCCTCCCCCTTCACATCTTCATGTGGCCTGCAACTCTTAGACACAACACTACCAGCCTCAAAGAATGAGCCCCTCCATCCGCTTCTCACCCTTGACCCACCCAGCATGGCTGCATCTGCATCCTTTCAGACCCTTCCACTCAGCTCAACCCCAAGGTCAAGCTTTCTCTTGCTTAAACAAAAGCTCTCTTGGTTAAACAAAAGCGCTCTTGGTGGCCTCTCCCACTCTCAATGCTTCCTCTATCCTACTTCTACCTCCTTGAAGAGTGGCTGCGTCTCACTGACCTCCCAGAGAGCTCCCCTGAAGCCTCCTAAAGCTCACTGTGTCCTTGCCAGCTGAGCCTGACCAGCTAAACCCCCAGAAGCCCGGCACCTCCTTGACCACCAGTCAGGGCTGCCTTCCGGCTTCCTCCTCTGTCTACCACTTGGCCTTTGCAAGGTGCCTTCATTTCCCCTTCACCACCACATCCACAATTTGCTGCGACTCTCGTAGCATTCATCACTGTGAGAAGCTGCTGGCCGTGCCACCTCTGTCCTCACAGCCTGTGCTCTTCTCAGCCCCAGCCCAGGACTTCCGTGTGGCTCCAGAATGGCCACCATGAGCGAGGGACTCTTGACTTGGGCTTCCCAGCTCCTTGTCTTGCTGCTGGAGCCTTTGAAGGCTAGGTCATAATTACCCAAACAACATATTCTTCCTTTTTCAGCCAGAGATAATAAAGTCTAAGGAGGAGGCACACGCATCTAATCTGGGGCCATGTTCCCTGTGACCGGCAGGCGTCACCCTATGCAGTCCTGCTTCCTGTGCATGCTACAGCTGGGGTGTGGGAGGGACAGACAGGAGTGAGCCTGCAGCAAACTGTGAACAGTTAAATATTCTCCCTTGAGCACAGCTCCCTTTAATATCAGCAAGTTATGAATAATGGGATGAGCAGAACAAAGGCACGGCTCTCCCAGGCACCATTCGTGTTACACAACTCCTACCAGTTGTAAGGAGGAGAAGGAGAACATCCATTATGTGCATAGAGTTGTGTCTATGAAAATTCCTGCCACAATATCCTGCCAAAGTGTCCTTGCAGCAATAGTGAGAGGGCAACCCCACAGCAAAATGCCTTCTCTTAGAAGTACCATCCCTGCCTACTACAAAGGACGGACTTTGTCACTCCATGAAATGTTAAACCTGTCTTCAGATTAAACCAAAAACCATAGAAGCTTGAGGTCTAGCGGAAGGACAGCTCAAGATGCCAGCTTTGGCCTCCAGGGCAGTCGCCTGCTGTCCTGGTCACCACATCCTGCTCTTGGGAGTCTCAAAGTGTCACCCTTCCCACACAATCACTCATAGAGAAAGATCAATGTGACTCCTGATGTACGAACCAGAGCCCAGTCTTTTCCTGTCCTGGGAGAATCCTGGCTATTTACAAGCAAGAGCTCCTCCCCTTTTTGGAGTTAGGTGGAACTCTGACAGAGTGGCAGCACAGTGACCAAGGGGGAGGGGAGGGAGGAGGGACAGGCCACTGCTGATGTTACAAGGCAACAGAAGTCCCTATGGAAGGAACGCCCTGGGGAAAAGCTAAGCAGATGCGTGAACCCTACATACATGATCTTAGAGAAATGACCACAACGGACAAGAAGTGGGCAGAGGGGCACAGAGCAGCCCTGGGTGCCGGGCGCCTCTCCGGGAAGGTATCAGACTGGCTTTTGTGTGCTTGTCTTCACGTGTGCTGCATGCAAAGTCCACTGCCCCAGAGACACATGGGAGAAGTCCTAGAAAGTCTGCTCTGAAGTAGAGACCCCAGGATCCCTAAGATGCACATTTTGGATTGGAGATGGGGGTCAGGAGTTGAGCCCCAAAGTCCCTCCACACAGGAGAGGACTCAGGGCTCTTCTCATTTTTTCCTACAAAGATAATGAGCCGAGGAGGAGACTGAGCTTAGCTAACTGATCCAGCTCAGCTGAAGGCCGCTTCACAGTAAGTGCTGCTCGTCAGACGTGTAACCTCAGCATTTTGGGAGGCTGAGGCAAGAGGACTGCAAGCTCAAGCCCAGCCCGGGCCACTTAGTGACTTCATGAGACCGTGACTCAAAAGAAGACCAAGGCTGGGCTTGTTGTCCCTGGGAAGGCCCTGGTTCCACCCTGGTACTGCCACAGGCAAACACAAAAAAATACTCATCGCTTATCAGTTGCCAGGAAACTCCTCAGAGAGCCCTTATGGGTTTCACGAAGAGGTGGTCCCTGGCTGAACTCTCTCAGAGGTTCTAGCTTTGTGCTCAGGACCCCAAAGAGGGGCTTCAGGAGTCCAGAAGAAGCAGAAGATGGAGTCAGGAGAAAGATGCTTAGAACTTCTGCTTTCTGAGGAAGGAGCTGTTCCTTTGGCGTCTGTGTCAGACTCCCTAGAACTCTCCACCCCTGTAAGGGGGGTAAAAATTGATCAGTGTGGGCTTGAGTAGGGTTAAAAATCCAGTCGAAGCAGCAGTCATCAGACAGGGCTAAGCAGGAGAAAGTAGCCATCCTGATGGGCGACCTGGGTGGGCACCAAGTGCATTCCCAGCCTGACCCAGCAGACGGAGAGACCCCAACTTGTACACCTGATGGAAATTCTGGCCAGGCAGTCTGGGTTACCTTAAGGGATTTCAGACTCATTTATGAGGAATGTTTTCTCTTTCCCGTCAGGGGGACCCACGTACTAAGAAGCTCTTTTAATGATGTGTTTTGTAGACACAAGTTTTCACCCACACCACTCCAGAGTTTCCCAATGAAAGTACATCTAAATAAACAGTCTAAATTTGCTACCAAAGGCAGCCTATTTCACTCCTGAAATAAAAGAAGGAAATCAATTAAGAGGATGACTAAAGCATTACCATTTTAAAAATGGTTTTGTGTTGGACGGCTTGTTCTCTTGAGAAGTGGGACAGTGTTTATCTTCACCCAGCGCTGTGACCCCAGGCAAGATAGTTTAAATACCTCATTGCAAAAAAGGGAGTGAAAACACTGACTTTCCGGGGAACCAACTGCTCTGACACTGAACAGAACCAGTTGGCTGTTGGAGGCTGTGTTTCTGGGTGTTGGGTGGAGGCCGTTGGATGCGCCATCATCGGTCCACAGTACCCGGCCCTCAAGAGTCAGGCACCATCAGAATGTGGGGGGTTGGTGGCTGCCTGTGTCAGGAACGAAGGGTTTTCTTCAAACAAGTGACCAACAAGTGCACGGAGGGCTCCCAGGGCATCCAACGTGGACGTGGTCCTGCGTGCTTGCCTGCAGCAGCGAGGACCTCATGAGGTCGCTGCAGAGAAGGCTGCTCTGGGTGTGTGGTGAGAAGCACGGCTCAGATGCCGGTGTGTGTGGGGATGGGGGGGAGAATCCTGCAGCAGCGGGCTTGGGTGTGGGCAGGCAGGGATGCACCATGCGGATCTGCAGAAGGACCATGCCCGGAGCCCAGAGGCCAGCGTGGGCGGACAGCGGTCTGACTGCACCCAGGGCTGACTTCAGGGCCGTGGTGCATTCTCAGGGCCACGCTGTCACCTACTTAGAAGTCACTCTGAAGGCCCGACCTTCCTTGAGCACTCATGGCCTGGAACTGAAGCTACAAAGCCACTTCAGGGAGGTGGAGACCATGATCGCGGTCTTGTCCTCCAGGGGTCAATCCCAAGATGCTCCTCCTGTTCCACACAGTGAGGGACACCCTGGCCAGTCTCTCCCTCTGTAGGGGCCTTGGCCACCAGCAACCTGCCGCTTCACTTTGACACACACACACCCCCAGTCCCACATTCAGTGTGGACCAACCCCAGGAACCGTTTCTTAACCTCTGCGTCCCACCGCAGGTCTCTGTCCTCAAGTCTCTGCTCCAGTGACAGGATGTTAGCATGTGTTCTAAGGTTGGTATTTTTTCCTTTAAAATGTCAGAATTCATGCAGGCAAAAGATACATGTCGTTGTACTGAAGTAGGTAAAGCTAGGCGTGGTTCCGTAGGCGCGCCACCCCGTTTCCACCAAGCGAGGTCTGTTGCCACAGTAACAATCTGCCTGGAGGTGTCAGAGACTTTCACAGTCGCTCACAAACTCAGCTGCCGCAAGAAGCCGGCATGGCCCTTCCTCAAATATGTTTGTTTTTTTTAAAATCAACTTTCCTTGGAATTCATTTTCAAAGTAGTTTTGCAAGACTCACTGAGAAAGCTCCGAAGGCAAGCGCCAGCGAGGCAGCACATGGAACGCGAGGGGCACCGCTGTGCACGGCGTCACGGCGGGGCGTGTGCTGCGGAGCGTGCCTTGCGCAAGCATCCCCGCCTCTGCGTCTATTAGCTGGCGTGGAACCACGCAGCGCGGGCTCTGGGTGCAGGCAGAGGACCAGGGAGCAGGAGGAGAAGGAACCCAGCACACGGCTGCAAGGCCCACCGTCTGACGATTCCCAGTAATGACTTAGACGACACAGCGCAAGGAGCACGGAACCCAGCGACGCCGACGTGTACGTCACGCTACGTACGCCTAATTGACGTTCTAGACGTCTCGATGGCCCGTGGCTCGGTACACTTGCAGACAGCGGTGACACCGTCAGCTTCTCAGTGCTGAAGTGGGCAGACAGGGCCTCGTCGCGGCTCGGACCCAGGAGGCGGCGGAGGTTGTCCGGCTCCCCTGCGATTTCACGGACCGCGGTCACAGGCTAAGTGTGTCATGAACGAAAAAGTTGTTGTGCGGCACTCAGCAGTACCCACGCACCTCAGTGTGTGTGTAGGTGTGTGTACGTGCACACGCGCGTGCGTACAGTGTCTCACAAAACATTTAATTATATATACTGTTTTGTTTGTTTTTTGATTTTTCATACACACACATATATATTATATTTATGTACGTATATATAAATTCTAATATATATACATATATATATATATATATATATATATATATATTTAAACTTTATGTTATGAGCGGCTCAGCCTACCCTGGGGGGTGGGGCTGGCACAGCATGTGGTGCCTGGGATCGAACCTTGGTCCCTGCGCACTTGCCTAAGCAGGTACTTTATACTGATGAGCTATCTCACTGGCCCCCTACAATATTTTTTTTTTAATTTACCATAATATGATTACCAGAAACAGAGAAAGCCTGGTCATGCTTGCTTAGAATAACTTCTTATCTCTAGAGATAGTTTCTTCCAAAACTTTTAGATTTCCCAATCTTCTGTGCTTCTCATGAATAAAATCACATATATTTTCACCTTGCATTTATACTTAGAACTTTAAATAACTTCCATAACAAATAAGAATGCTACATCTTTCTATTTTATCATTTTATCTTCACAGTAATAGCTGTTCATTAAAACCCCAGTGACTGAAGGAGACAGATCAATGTAAATAAATAATATCACTACCAAAAGGTCTTATCAACTGGATGTTTATTCTTCTATATTTTTTCTGAAATGAATAAGTAGAGGATTGTGCTGTGCATATTCTAAAATGATAGATTACAAGTAGAATTTTAACAAGTCTTCGTGCTACAGTGATTACTGATGTCCTATAGCTTGGCAAGTCCAGCATTTCTGTACTGTGCTGAGATTCAGTTACATCTTTTGCATGTTGATGAAATTATGTTCTCAGCATCGTTCAACAGATGTGGAACTGCTGTGTCGAAGAAAATGTACATTTTAACCTTGAGGAAAAATGAGCCCAGATCCCCTTTGTCAATGTGCAGCGACCTCTTCTTTGCTAGCAGGGGATGTGCCTGATCTTCTGCCCCACATTATACTTGTCTGAGCAGTGTCACACCCCTGGCATGGTAGTTTCAATTTATCATCACCAAGACTGAATTTAACACCTTCCATGTATGATTTCTTCTATCACTCCTACATTCATGTTTTGCCTGGGTCAATGCCTCTATTAGAGTCCTGAAATTATTATTCCAATAAAAATACGCCCTGGGGGCCGGAATCATTAAGCCTCTGACATTCAGTTAAGCTTCAAGTGCTTTTCCCAAAGGGCAGCTTTGGTATTTTCCATCTTGGTGCTCGAGATTGGACTCAAGCTGTAGGTCAATGAACCTTTTTGCTATTTTATTTGTAGGCAGGTGCTCCTCAGTGCCCAGGGTTGCAGGCATATGCCACCATCTTTATTTTTAAATAGTTTTATTTTTTAAAAAAATTAGACAGAACCTAGAGCTTTCACACAGAGCTACACCCCTAGACCTAATATTATTAATTTTGAGACATGGTTTTTCTAAGTCAATCCATAGCCCAGAGGCTTGGTTCGAGCTTGCGACCTTCCTGCCTCCTTGTTTTAGGGTGCCAGGAATACAGTTGCATGCCACTGCGTCTATTTTTACATTTCCTTGCTCCTCAGATTCTCTATGGCTCATGATCACATGTTTTAGTCTCCTATACAGATGCAGTCTCATCTGTATAAGTTTCAGAGGGAGAAAGCGACCCTTGTACAGGGAACAAGAGGAAGACCAAGCACGACCACTAGAGTTAGCAACCTGGAAGTCACTGGTGATCTTGACAAAGTGACCTTGATGACAGCAGTTTCAGGGGAACTTGAGACCCTGGACCTCTGCCTGCCTCTGGCTACTCTCAGGGCTATACAGATCCCAGCCACTCCGCAACCTCTGACATCCAGGGAAACTCCAGGCACAGGCAATACCTCCGAGGAATTCTGACACCCAGAGAAAGGCAGTGATGAGATGTCTTTTACAGGACCTGAGCTTTAGGAAAGTTGTGTTTTAAGACTTAAAAAGAAGTAACATGTAAAAGTAGCATGTAGCATATAAGTCAGAAGGCTGGAACAATGAAATGGAAAAGGAGATTTGGGGACACAGGGGAGAAAGATCTGAGAGACCCCAGAACTAGCATAAGCCGAAGAATGCATGGGCCCACGGACAGGCTCCAGCCCTGGAGGGGGGACGCCAGGCTTCAGAAGCCAGATGTGTGGGTGGCCACGGAAGCTCTCAGAGAGCTGCAGGTGTCCCCGCTCCTGAAATGAGACCGGCAACCAGGCTCTCCACTGGGAGTGGGGTGGAGAGGTGGGCGAGAAGAGTGTGCTTCGACAGCAGCTCCTTTCTGCCCAGGTCTGGGAAGCAACAACCCTCTGGTCATCTGCACCGGGACCCACAGCACTCGGCTGCCTGCAGCTTCTTGACGGCCCTCACTGCGGTGAAGCAAGAGGATTGTTTTCTTTGTAAAGGTGACACGCACTTGGTATGCAGTCTACTTCTAAAACGTTTCTGCAGAGTCTGTACATGGGATTTCCCCTCGTTTTTAAACTGAGTATTATTAGATAAGCAAAGCCAGAATAGGTTTTGCACGTCCAGTGTTTCTTTAACTTTGTTAGCACCAGTGTGCGATGCAGAACGTCCTCGTTCCTGTGCAGGACCTATCTTCCTTCTCCTGGGGTCCCTTACCCTCTGCTCCCTCCTCTTCCCGTCTAGCTCTTGGCTCCCCTCCCATATGCAGCAGGCCTAACTGCCTGCTTCCTCCTATATGCCACTTAGCTTGCTCTTTAGTCATGTGTTGGGTATCTTCTCTTTGGCTTTAGCTGACTATTTGGAAGAGCTGTTGAAGCATTCGCAGTCATAGTTTGAGGCTAGTGGACATACGTGAAGTAAGTTCAGTCCACTAAAGTTGTATTTCGTGGAGAGCAAGACAACTTCGTCCAGGAACGGATGTCGACAGAAAGAATCACTGTCCTACGGGGGCAGCTGTCAACTTCTTGAGACTAGTTTCCTCTCTTATCAAAACTGAAGTCTGTCCTTTCCATGTTTCAGTGAAGTCAGTGGTGTGAGTCCTGCCCAATCCTCGCCCCATTTTCCAGCAATATGCAAACTGTAAAGAGGTAAATTGCTGCACAGCAGTGTGGCTGAGCCAAATGTAAGATCACGGAGCCATCCTCAGCTCAGGGATCAGGACTGAAGTGGGGACGACACCCAAGAGGCTTGCAGGAGGGAGGAGTCTGGAGAGCACACATCCCCCCTGGGGTGGAGGCGAGGCAAGGCGAGGCCCGCAGGCCAGCAGCTGGGCAATGTCCCTGCTGCAGCCTCTCCTGTCCCTGCCCGGGCTGTAACTGAGCCCAAGTCCTGACGCTGCATCAGGAGCAGCGGCGATGCCTCGCTGTAAAGGAGCTTTCTAAACGTGCTGCACTGGCCGGCTGACAAAATGAAAACTGTGGCTCTTCTGGCTGGTGCTAATTCCAAATAAAAAGCAGTTGATCTTCTTCCATGAAATACAATTGTTCTTTATAGTCTGCAAGATCTGAAAATTCAGAGCATTGCAAATCATGGATTAGCATTTTCTGAAAATCCAATTTTGCTTTATTATTTTGGGGTTGAAATCTTGGCCTTTGGGCTGAGCTACATCCCCAGCCTGCACCATTTACAGGTTTTTTGTTTTTGTTTTTGTTTTTCTTTAATACAGGGTCACACTACATTCATCGGGTTGGCATAGAACTTGTGACTCCTTGCTTCCGCCTTCTTCTGCCCTGGAATTACAGATGTCTGTCACATGAACAGAGAAAATTCCAGGCCAAATTCTGAATCAAAGGAAAAATACACATATTGATTGACCTAGAAACATAATAACGGCTTTAAATCGCAGCTCTTAGACCCTTGTTTGAAGCCAACTTTCCACAGTGCTTTCCACAGTGCTTGCATCACACAAGAAAAAATGTACATGATGTTGGGCCTGCCAAATAGCTCTGTGGATTAAAGCACCTTCCAGTAGGCACAGGGGCCAGGGGTTCAATCCCTAGGCCTGCTGTGCCAGCCCTTCCCCCCACCCCTGGGGTACACTGAGACAGCAATTGAGGTTGGACATGGGGACACACACCTGTGATCCCAGTTCTTGGGAGACTGTACAGATGGATCACTATGAGTCTGATCTGGTAGTGACACCCTGAACACCCTGTAGACACCTAACACACACACACACACACACAAAATAAATGTGCATAATGTTGATGAAACAGGGTCACCAAGCTGTAAGACTGAAGTTAAAATTAGACAACTCTTGAAGTATGAGCTGATTTTTATTTTTACACAGAAGTTAATAATTATGGTTCCAGCACCCAAATAACAAAGACTGTGCTAATCCAATACATCTACAATGTCGTGGTGTATCTGCAAGCCTATCGCATCCTTCAAATGTCCCCTTTAGGGACATATTGCTCTATGTGCTCATGCGGCACATGAACCTCAAATAACCACAACACGTGAGACGCATTCACGAATCCAGAATTTATTGACATACGTTAGATCCAAATACACACCAACACTGGTATATCTCCTAAGCATATTCCAAGGTGAATATTGTTTTTGCTAAGTCTTAATCATCCTCAACTTGACAACTATAAAACTAAAAACTATGCTTTTATGAAATTGTTATGGTTTATGTCTAGTTGTCCCCCCAAAGCCTCATGCAATCATGGGGCGGGGACTACTAGAGTTTGAGACATGAGTCATGATCCACTAGGATTATGTGTTACAATTGGTTCCTCCCTGGAGCATGACCTGGGCCTGCCTAGGATATGATTGGCTCCTCCCTAGAGCGGGATCACGGGCCCATTCTGGGATGTGATTGGTTCCACCCTAGGGCACAACGGGCCCACGTCAGAGTGGCTGAGCACAAAGAGACTTTTTAAAGGGCTGTTACTCTC
>PVKN010015015.1:0-18780 GCA_004027915.1 Capromys pilorides
TCCCAGAAGGACTCAGACCCATAATCCCATCCATACTAAAACACATAATCCCAGTGGATCATGACTCATGTCTCAAACTCTAGAAGTCCCCGTCCCATGATTGCATGAGGCTTTGGGGGGACAACTAGACATAAACCATAACACAAGCACAGAAGCTGTTCAAGGTCTCAGCAGGAGGAAACACGTCACCTCCCAAGCCCACAGTCCCCGAGTGCCCTGTTTGCTATCTAATCACTGCAATGGCTCTAGGAAATCCTTCTTATTTCCATCTACCAGGAGATTAGAGCCAATGACCTTGGAGCCAGTAAGTCGTACAACTGAGGCAGGAGCCCAGTGGTTCCAAGGCAAGGAGCTCGGCCTCCGTCCTCTGTGCCCCTTCTGCTTCTCTAGAAGCTGAGGCCACTGAAGCTGAAGGCCTCGGTTCCTGATTCCACGCTGCGGAACCTGTCCTACATGGCAGTTTCCATAGCACGTTCATTCCGCCCCCAATCACCAGCGGCTGCCCAGTCCTTGGCATTAATCTTTCTTCCCTATCCCCCAACCTCAGTGCTGGAGATCAAACCCAGGGCCTTAGTGTTACGCTGCATCTCCAGTTCCTTTTTTTTCTTTTAGTTTTGAGACAGGGTCCTGCTAAGTTGCCCAAGCTGGGTTCTGATTTGCAACCCTCTTCCCTCTGCCTCCCAAAGTGCTGGAGTTACAGGCATGACCACGCATCAGGCCTATGTTCCATTTAAAAAAATATTCATTTTTTTATTGAGGGCCAGGCAGAAAACTCAGTGGCATAAGTGCCTGCCTGGCAAGTGCAAGGTGCCGACTTCAATCCCTGGGCACAGCAAAAAATAATAATAATGATAATTTGGGACCTGGGATATAGCTCAGCAGTTTAAGTACCAGCTTGGCAAGCAAAAGGTCCTGAGTTCGATTCCCTGGCACCACACACACACACACACACACACACTAAATAAATAAAACTTATTTATTTATTTATTTATTTATTTATTTATTTGATACGGGATCTCACTACACGCAGTTCAGACTCATAGTGATCCTCCGGTTCAGCCTCCCCAGCTCTGGAATTACAGGCGGTGTGCATCCCCATGCCCAGTTTCAGGGCTAGCACGGTGTGCCTGGGTTTTGGGGGCCTCCACAGCATACAATACCAGGGATCAAAGTGGAGTCCTTGCACCTGCCAGGCAGGCGCTTAGACTGCCGAGCTATCTCCCCAATCCCCATGTTCCATTTTTTTTATTCCATTTTATCCCACACTTCCAGCTGGTCAAGCCAAGTTTGTCAGGCCTGGAAAAATTCCTGATTATATTTTACCTCTGGCTCCCCAGCGACCCATAGGAAGCATCAGAGTGCACTAAGGAGCTTGTAATCACACACGCCTTCCTGCGTGAGGGAGAACAGTGCTGGCTTCCCAGCTAGCAGAGGACGAAGGACAAGGTGGGAGGAATCGGCCCCAAGGCAAGAATGCCTCCTGACTCCCACAAAACTTAGTAGCTTTCTAATCTCTGAGCCTCAGGTGCCTTATCTTTAAGAGAGTGATAGATAATTTTGCCTGTGTCCCTGTAGTCAGAGACTCAAATGAGATAATGGAGAGAAAAGCATTTTGTAAATTGTAAAGTGCTGCATATACAAATATTTTGAAAGGCAAGGAATTATTATTATCAAGTCAAGAGGCCAGGTCCACACTGCCATGAAGAACTGACATGTATTAAAGATCTACTATATGCCCTGAATATTGCGTACGCTCTGATCCAATTTTTAAAAGCTTTGAACTGTAGATATCGTTCCCTGTCATCTTAAATTGTACAGATAGAGTTTAGAGGACTTGTCTAGGATGCCCAAGTAGCGAATAATAGATCTGGGACAGCTAGGTGCGTTCCTCGTCCATGGAGACCTAATACCCAGTAGCCGCAACTTACAGGAGAAGGTCGCGGTATTTTGGCTCAGTGGTAGAAGTTCCCGTCCATGGCAGTGGGCTCCAACCCAGAAATGGCATGGCAGAGAGGGCCGTCGTGGATTCAGGAAGCCCTGGGCAAGGGAGGAGGTCCCAGGACCCACCCACTCCTCCATGGGCCACCCCGCCCAACAGCACTCAGCCAGGAGCTCGAAGGCCCACAGATGAGCTCCCTGTAAGGACAGTGTCCCCAGATGTGACCACCCTCCACAAGTCTAGCCTTTGAGCACATGAGAGTGTTGGGGACATGCCAAACCTATACAACGGTGGGGACATCACAGCGAGTGACTTCCTAGAAAATAAGAAGCCCTCAGCTTGGGTATTTGCTTAGCATGATGGGACTTACGTGCAGTGCTGTGTGGTAACAATGTGAGGTCACTTCTTGCCTTGTGTTTTGAGGAGGATTTCTTTGAGAAAGAGGCTGAATCTTTATTTTGAATGAGAAGGGAGGCAGAGAAGGTGACTGAGCCCAACTTGCAAAAGGTATTCAGGCCACGCGCACCGCGTTCGGTGATGACATTATATTAAATGACATTACTATTGTGATGGAAGATTTGGAATAACTTTTTTTTTTCCTTGAGACAGGGTCTTGCTATGCAGTTCAGGCTGGCCTGATGTGCACTTTTTGTAGCCTCTAGTCTGGTCTTGAACTTGCAGAGATCCTCTTGGCTCAACCTCCTAAGTGCTGGGATTCTAGGCATGCACAACCATGCCCTTTGCCGGGCTGCATGGTGAGCATCCACATCTGGAGCTGAGGCCGAACGGCATGTGGGGCCAGGGATTGAACTTGGGTCCTTGTGCTTGCCACATCAGTGCTTATGCCTTTTTTAAAAAAAACTTTCTCTCTCTCTCTCTCTCTCTCTCTCTCTCTCTCTCTCTCCCTCTCTCTCTCTTTCATGTTATGGCCAGCTCAGCCTGCCCTAAGGGTGGGGCTGGCACAGCATGTGGTGCCGGGGATCCAGCCGTGGTCCCTGTGGTTGCCTAAGCTTGTCTAAGCAGGCGCTCTAGACCACTGAGCTATCTTACTGGCCCCTGGAATAAGTTTTTATATGACCTAAATCATTTAGAAAAATTATTTAATATAGCAGCATATTATTCAGGGAAAAAATCTAAAATTTTAAAATGCAGGATAGAGGATGCTTAACTAAACAGAAATGTAGAAGAAAAAAGACAAAAGCATCATGAGAATTACTTTTCCACTAGCTGAATATGGAACAGCAACAGAAAAGCCAACCGTGTGGTAGAAATTATTAAGAGACATTTTTAAAATATACCTTTAGCTCCCTGTGGCTTACAAAGTGTCTTCTCATTAGTGTGAGTTAACCCGTATGGACTCTGGTGGGTTAGAGATGATCATTATCCCATTTTACAAATGAGGAGACTGAGGCTCTAAGAAGACATTTGGCACTAAAATGACAAACATAAGCCTGGCCCCAAAGGCTCTCTGTCATGCCTCCCGGATGCCGCTTTTTTGGCCGTCCCAGCTTCCCACCCCACAAGTGGCACTGCCTATCTTCTCTCTAATATTGAGGAGGTCCTACATATTCATTGCTTCTGAGAGCACCATTAGGGCTTACTATGCCTTCTTAAATCTTTAAACCAATTCTATTAGCCCATAAAAAAGTAATCTCTTGCCCCGGCTTTATCAGACCCAAGGATAGGCTGGCGCTCGGCCCCTGCTCAACAGATCTGATTTAAACACACTGCGCATATATTGCATTTGGGCAGAGCTATTCTGGATAGATTCTACTTTTTATTTTGCTTAGCTTATCTGTATTTTCTGATTTTAAAAAATGAAAGAAGTATGTATTTGTTACACACATCGAAGCACATGAATAGAGATGCACACTTTTCTATGTGTATGGTGTACATGTGTATATGGAGAGACTGTGTGCGCATGTGTGACTTCACAAGATTTTAAAATAAATGAGCAAATAAAATGTTGATTTGCCCATGCTAGGCAAAGCCCTGGTTCCTGTCCCCAGAACTAAAACAAACAAATAACAATTTAAAAAGGGTTGGGAAGATAGTTCAGTGGCTTAAGCGACTGCCTGGCAAACGCAAGGTCCTGAGTTCAATCCTTGGTACCAAACAAAACAAAACAATTTAAAAAAAAATAAAAGAAAACTAAATAGTTGGTGTTATGGTTTGTGCTTAGGAGTTCCCGCAAAGCCTCATGCAGTCCTGGGGTGGCTTCTGGAATTTGTAATTGATTATTGTGGAAATGGGGGCTGCCCCTCCCCTGGGTCAGGTGATTTGCATTTCATTGTAAGGTGGGAAGAGAACTTAGCTGCTTGAGCTGCTGCTAGCTCTCTTCCTGCTCTCTTGCCCTGCCCGCCGCCATGGAAGGTTGCCCTCTGCCGGGTGCCACTCAGCCTTGGAGCCAGCTGAATAGGGACTGACTCCTCCAGTACCTGTGAGCTAAACAAACCTTTCCGTCCCTCATTTTGAGTGTTGGGTATTTGTCCCAGGAGCGACAGAAGAGTAATTAAGACAGTCTGGCAATGAAGGTTGACAGACAGAAAGAAAGAAAGGAGAAAGAGAAAGAAGGAAAGCAAGCAGTGAGTGAGAGAAACAGAGAAAAGGGAAAGAGAAAAAAAAGTTTAAACAATTAGGATTACCTTTATCTGGAGAAGAAAAAACTGATGGAACCACATTTTCCAGGCAGCTGTTGTCCCAGTGCAGGGCTTTCAGGAAGGCCCAGCATGCAGGGAGGTGGTGTTGGTGGAGAAGGGTGCGTGGTGCCTGCAGAAGGCTGGGCACGCCCCGTGCAGCATGGCGGGGGGCGTTGGTCACATGCAAGGAAAGCTGCTGAATCAGCAGGTTGAGGAAGCGGAAGCGGCCCAAAGCACCAGCCTAGAAGGAAAGCGGCCGCCTGGGGTTCCAGTGCGCTTGCGCTGTCCTCACCCTCACGCTGGCCGGGATCGTCTTGTGGGGCCCCGCTAGCACCACAGCGGAACCCAAGGCACAGCCCTGCTGATGTTCAGAGACGCAGACAGTGAAGCACCCTCAGTGAGCTCTGGAGGGAGTGAGGAGAAACCACGCGACCGATGAGGGAACATTACCACAGGGATGCTGGAAGTCCTCATCCTTAATGTCCCAGAAGGTATCAGGTCTTCCTGGAGCGCATGGAGCTTGTCACTGAGCCGCTTTCCTCCCAGCCCAAGCACCCTTTGGACTGCCACTTCCTCTCCCTCTCTGCAAATCCTGCGTCTATATTGAGGGAGAAGCAAATCAGACTCAGGAGTGAAGCGCACAGCTGGGTGGCACCTGATCCATGTTCTTCAACTATAAAATATTGGCAATAAGGGAACCTACCAGCAGAGGTGGTCCTGCAGAGTCAATGAGACAGGCGACGAATGGGCTTACCACAGTGCCCGAGGCATAGTTAAAATAAGAAACATGAGGGTTTTGTTATCAATGGCTTAGCAAGTCTATTAAGCACCTTATAATGTACTAGTTACTCTGAGAGTCATAAGCCAAGACCTTCATGGTCAAAGTCAAGTAGAAAATTTAAGCTGGGGATATAGCTCAATGGCACAAGTGCCTGCCTGACAAGATCAAGGTCCTGAGTTTAATCCTCAGTAAAAAAAAAAAAAAAAAAAAAAAAAAAAAAAAAAAAAAAAAAAGCAAAAGAGAAAGAAAGGAAAGGGAAAAAAAAAGAGAGGGGAAGAAAGGAAGGAAGGAAGGAAGGAAGGATAAAAGGAAGAAAGGAAGGAAAATTTAAGCAACAGCAAATCTTTACTAAGTACCTAGTCTACTTCTTGGCCTAAATGATCCACATGAACATTTTCCTCTATAAGCATTGGTGAGATAGCTCAGCAGATGAAGTGCCTGCTCTGGCAAACACAGGGACCAGGGTTGAATCCCTGTCCCACATGCTACTCCAGCCCTGCCCCCAGGGTGCTCTGAGCTGGTGACCAAGTCCAGGCGTGGTGATGCACGCCTGCGATCCCAGTGCTGGGGAGGCTGAAACAGGAGGATCGCTATGAGTCTGAGCTGCATAGTGAGACACTGCACCAAATACACAAAATGAAAACGAAACAAAACAAAATTTTTTTCCTCAGAACTGGCCGGTCTCAGCCCCAAGGAAGTAGTACTGTACAGGATGAGGCCTTGTAGCCCTGTGTAAAGCCACACAATTGTTAGCTTCTGTCTGTGAGTGACACTTAGCCTAACTTAGTACTAGAAAAGCTCTTAACTAGTTAAGCTCCTCAAACTATCTACAAGTCCCATCCAGGGACTATGGGACCCCAACTTGAAAAGCCAGTGAAGCTCACAGAAAGGTCCAGCATGGGCCTCCGGCCATATCTCAGAGAAATTTCCTCCTTTCCTTTCCTTTCCTTCCCTCACCCCACTCCCTCCCCTGCCCCTCTTTCTCCTCCTGTTTTTTCCTTTCCAATCTGCCCAAACTTTTCCTTAGATATCAAAATAGAAGCAAAAATCAGGGAAGGAAGGGTTAAGTCCACTTGCATGTGAACTGCTCGTGTCAACATAACTGGATAAATCCCAACAATAAATCCTCACTATTTTAAAGGAAGGAGCTCACTATGTAATCCAGGCTGACCTGGAACTCACTATGTAGCCCAAGCTGGTCTTGAATTCTCTATCCTCCTTTCTCAGCCTCCCAAATGCCGGGACTACAGGCATGTGCCGCCACACCTGACTACCATTTTACTTTTTATTTGATGTCATTATAAATTCACATACGATTTAAGAACTCATGCAGAAAGATCCTAGTTCTCTTGTTGTATCACCATAGAACCTTTCCCTATCAGGAATAATGTACCAGCCTTACTAAGATGTTGTTACTTTTACATGAACGCTGTGTGTCTGTGTGTCTAATTCCATGCAGTTGAGTCACGGGTAGACTCACGTAGTCGGTGTGATAGTCAAAGTATAGAACAGTTCCTCCCTCCTCCCCATCCACCACTCATCTATCCCCCATCTCATTGTTCTGTCATTTCAAGAACGTTATATAAATAACTCGCTAGAGTGTATAATCCTTTGAGATTGGTTTTGCTCTCAGCATAATTCTCTTATGACTTCTTTGAGTTGCTGGGTATATCAGTAGCTCATTCCATTTTATTGCTAAGTTGTAGTCAGTGATACACAAAGTGATATCAGAGAATGAGGTCCACGTTTAAATTTTAAACATGTATTGTAGTAAGAGACATCTTTCCGTGAATAACCCTCAACATAGGCCCACTCGCTTCAAACCCACTTCTCTCACCACTCTCGCCACCTCCTGAGGCAGTGCAGAAAGCCCTCTTGTCTGCATGTCCTTAGCTGCCCTGTTGTGGCTGTCTCCATGCCCTGAGTCACTTCAAACCATTTGCCTTTCCTGATCATCTTCACTTTGGGGAAGAGCCAGAAGTTGCCATGTGTACTGGGTAAAGTGGAGGCCGATGCGCTATATGTTTTTATGAGTCTGCCTTTCTCTTCAAGGGCATTTCAGCAATGTCATCTGCCATATTTTTTAATCATGTCTCATAAAGACACTCACAAAGGAGGACTTTCAGAACTGCTTCTGAAGGTGCCAAGAACAATGGAACAAATGTACTCAAATCAAGGGGGAATATTTTGAGAGGGGTTAATGGTAACGTGTCTTTTTCAAAATAATTTTTCTTTTTTTTTGTTTAAGCCTCCATAGTATATTTCAGTCTCCTTGTAGATACACCACAGATGCGTTATCCATTCACATACTGAACTATGTTTGGATTGGCAAATGTTTGTGTGAACATACATTTTTATGTCTCTGGAAGAAATGCCTAAGAGTGTAATTGCTGGGTCATACAGTGAACACGTATTTAGTTTTGTAAGAAACAACTGGGTATGGTGGTGCATGCCTACAATCCCAGAATCTGAGGGGCAGGAGGAGTGCTATGAGTTCAAGTCCAATTTGGGCTGCATAGTGAGTTCAAGACTAGCCTGAACTACACAGGGAAATCCTGTGCCAAAAAGAAAAGAAGGAAGGGAGGAAGGAAGCAAGGAAGGAAGGGAGGGAGGGAGGAAGGAAGGAACTGTCACTCTGTTTTCCAGAGTGGCTCTACCATTTCACATTCCCACCAGCAATGCATAGATAATCTAGTTTCCAGTTCCTCACCAGTGCTAAGGGTTGTCACTGATTTTTGCTGGGGATGCAGTGGTACCTCGTTGCAATATTAATTTGCATTTCTCTAATGGCTAATGATGCTAAGCACCTTCTTACGTTTTTATTTGCCATCTGCATATCCTCTTCAGTGAAATGTCTGTTGTCCTGGTTCTAGCTGGGTTCCTAGTAATGTTGCCGGTTAGTTCAGAGAGGTCTTTTCGTATTCCAGATCCAAGCTCTTTATCAAAGAAGCGGTTTGCAAATATTGTCTTCCAACTTGTAGCCTTTTTATCCTCTTCACAGGGTCTGATGAAGAGCAAACATTTTAGTTTTAACAGGGCCCAATTCGTCATTTTCCACATCTGGATCATGCTTTTGGCATCAAGTCCAAGACCTCTTGGCCTACCCCAAGATCTGGAAGATCTGCTTCTGTCTTTGTTTTTTTATTTGATTGGTTGTTTAGATTTTTTAACCTAAAAGTATTACAGTTCAGGCTTTTGATTTATATTGAGTTGGTTTTTCCTTCTGTAATGTGGAGTTTAAATAAAGCTTCGTTTTTTTAATGGATGTCCGGTTGTTCAGGCATCGTTTGAAGAACCTCTGTTGAAAAGCAGTTTGGCATTATGCATCATGAGCCCTAAGAATGTCTATAGCTTTTTTCCTGTCACTTTTGGGAATTTATCATAAGGGAATAATGCAGCAACAGGTCTATAAGCTTAGAAAATCATCACTGAAACATTGTTTTCATAAGATTGGAAGTAAATACCTGATAATATGGGACAAGTTTAGTATGGTACATGTATGGAATGATATGTATCAATTAAAAGCATATGTATTCAATAATTTTTACCCATTCAACAAATACTTATTCCATAGTCATGTGTATTGCTATTGAAAAATAACGTAGTGAGCAAATCAGATAGTACCCTGCCTTCTCAAAGCTCATTATTTTTTTTTTTAATTTTTAAATTTAATTTATTTATTTGGTACAGGGCCTCACTATGCAGCTTAGGTTCATAGTGATCCTCTCGTCTCAGCCTCCCCAGCACTGGGATTACAGGCATGCGCCACCATGCCTGGTTTGGGAGCCAGTACAGCACACCTGAGGTTCCAGGGCCTGCACAGCATGCGGTACCAGCATCGAGCCCGGTCTTTGTACATGGAAGGCAGGCACTTAGATGGCAGAGCTATCTCCCCAGCCCCAAAGCTCATCATTTAGAAAAGAGAAAAGAGGATAGAAAAAATAATTCATTTAGATAATTCATTTGATAAAGGGGAAAATTGGAATAATATTGTATTGCAAGGTTATTGTGTAGGTAAAAAATATATATATATGAAGCTGGGCGTGGTGGTGCACGCTTGTAATCCCAGCACTTGGGAAGCTGAGGCAGGAGGATCAGTGTAAGTTTGAGACCAGTCTGGGCTACAAAAGTGAGTGGAAGGCCAGCCTGAACTGCATAGCAAGACCCTGTCTCAAAAAGAAAAAAAAACATATATATATGAAATTAACTCTTTTGAGTGGCTGAATCAAAGATTTTTTTCACCCCCTTCTATATTATTTCTTAATGAAAAGAACACAACAAAAAGTGAAGTCCCAGTTGCAAAGTGGCTGCTTGCCATGTTAGGCTCGAAATCCTTCTCTGAAGAGCAGCAGGAGTAATGTAACAATCGAGACAGATACTGGAGACCAGCTGAGTCTGGCTGGATTACCCAGGCAGTCAGCAAGTAGCAGTGGAACGGCCCCAAGGTAACCCATACCGCCCCAAGCACTTGGGTGTGAGTTTAGGAATAGACAGGCCCCGACCTTGTGGGGCATGGCCAGGAAGCTCTGACCTCAGCCCCGCCTTAGGCTTGTCCAATTCATACTCTGCCATGTGTTGTCATGGGGTCCCTCCTAGGGTCCCCTCAATAAACTGATGAAGTTGTTAGGGAGCATGTAACTATCCCCAGTTTGTAGATACTAAGGTGCAGAGAATTAAACAACTTGCTCAAGATCACACAGATAGTAAATGGCAGGGCCCGGGCTTCTGCCTCTAAGGCCTGTTCCAGAATTGCTCAAGGTCTTGGATTTGGAGCAGGGGAAGGATCAGCAGAGGGCTGTGACGAGAATTTCCACTGCTCAAGAATTTCCACTGCTCGGATGGGAACGCGTGTACCCAGGACAGGGGCTGGGCTCCCTTCCTTGGCTGTGGTTGGGCTGGGTGCTGCTGGCAGTGAGGGGAACGTGGGGCGATGCCTGGGCTGACCTTACTTCCTCTCCCCAGATGGTGAAGGCAATCCAGGTGCTGCGGATCCACCTGCTGGAGCTGGAGAAAGTCAATGAACTCTGCAAGGACTTTTGCAACCGTTATATCACCTGCCTCAAAACCAAGATGCACAGTGATAACCTGCTCAGGAACGACCTCGGGGGGCCCTACTCCCCCAACCAGCCCTCCATAAACCTTCACTCACAGGTAACACACAGGGCCGGGTCCTCTGTCCCTAAGCCAGGTGTGCAGAAAGGTCAGCGAGTCCCCTGGTGACCTAGGAAAAGAGACTTAGTGGATGCTGTACCTCGGATGTATTCCTTCATTCATCAGGCCGTGCAGCCTTGCCAGCCAGGGGTCAGTGTCCCTTAACATTGACCAGATTCAGAGGGACAGTTCCTAACTTCCTGATCCAAGATTTTTCAAGAAATGTGTGAGGTCCCGGCAGGAAAGAGACAGGGTAATTGCTCAGGGGCGGAGCTGGGGACCGGCCTAGACTTTCTGGCCAATAGGCTTCTCTCTGGAGGGCCTTGCTGGAAAGCTCTTCGCATTCCCCGGAAAACAAAGGCTTAGACTCTTCCCCAAAGCCCTCCTGACTGACGAACACAGCTTCCACAGAACTGTTCTTCCCGATGGTTCTCTAGACGCTCACCCTGCCCTGGCACCTCTGTCAGCCTAAGGTTCCAGGCCACTGTGAATGTGAACTCAATCCTCCCATTCCAAGACGGCCGCCTCCTCTTAGTCACTGGAAATAAAGCTACGGTGCCTGTGCACTATGGCAAAAGATGGTCCTTTCTCACCAGGGCAGGATGTTTTCTTCCAGGCAAGTAAACTAGAAAATCGTTGATTGCATCTTCATGGCGCAAGCACTGGCCTCTCTCCTTGCGGTGGGCTCACCACTCTTTCCATTTGCTGAGTTCCTGAGCTCAGAACACTTACAGGGCACCCTGAGAAGTTACAGAAGCTGTCTCATTAGATAGCCAAGTGCAGAGATGTGAGGAAACTTCCCCAGAATGAATGGTAAGAAGTGGGCGGAAGAATGCTGGTAAGAATGCCAGGCGTGGTGGTGCACACCTGTAATCCCGGCACTTGCGAGGCTGAAGCAGGAGGATCAGTGCGAGTTCGAGACCAGCCTGGGCTACAAAAGTGAGCTCAAGGCCAGCCTGAACTGCAGAGCAAAACCCTGTCTCAAAAAGACAAAAAAACAAAACAACACAAAAAAACAAGTGGCAAGAAGGATGTCAAAGGAAGATTGTGCCAGTCTTAACCCTGCAGGACCCATAAGGACCTCAGGGCTGTTAGGAAACAGGGGAACAGGCCAGTTGTGCCCATGGTGGCAACAAACCCTGAAAATCCACTCAGCATGGCATCCAACCCACCCCCACAGCGTCTCCGTGGGATTTGGAGTGAGCAGTGTACAGGACACAGGGCAGGAAGTTTATTTCCTGTTCCTATTGTGGGCAATCACCACACCACTTTATTACACCCCTAAAGACAGCCGCGCGGGCTTCTGCCTGCTAATATTCTCTTGAAATAGACTCATTCCTTCGGAGTCTTATTGTACTTTCCCTTATGATCAAAATTAGCAAGAAACTTGCATAAAAGAGGACAATAATTGCTCAACGAGCATCTCGTTTGTAATTTATTAGTTTCTATTATTGTGAGTTACCATGGTGACGCTGCGCAGCCCCAGTGACGGGAGAGATGTAAGATAGGAGCTGAGGAGGCTGTGAGGCCTCACCAAATGGAGATGCACATTTTTATCAGTAATTTTCATGAAAATAATAAGTGAGGAGTTAATGAGATGGAAAGCCATCCTGTGGCTATTGTGAATTTTTTTTTTTAAGTGTTGATCTAATTAGAATGCATCGGTCAGGAAAAGTAATGAGGATTTAGTGCCTCGCAGAGATGTGAGGATCATATCAGAAAATTAGCACAAGTCTTTGGAAATAATCAGGTCCTTGGAGAGGCCCTGGATTCCCCCTCCTGGGCCCTCTGCCTACCTTGAGCTCTGGGGTTCAGGGAGTCCTACAGTGGTGGAGGGGGGAAGGAGAGCAGAGTGCTCCACAGCCGCAGTGGCCCCTCAGGGTTGGGGGTCTGAGACGACAAACAGGATGCAGGAAGCAGGGTCACTGCAGGCGCGGGGTTCCCGGAGCAGGAGAACATGGGCTCTGGATGATCACCGTCTGAGGATGCCGCCTGCTAGAATCGGCCCTCCTGGGTGAGGGTGGCGTTCAGTGAACACCTTTGAGTTTTCAGAGAAGAGGGAGGGACCTCAGCTCCTATCACGGGGGGCGTAACGGCACCACCGAGTGAGGCTGGCTCTGGGCTTACCCCTGTAGAGAGGCCTCGGATCACCAGGGAAATCAGAACTCAGACCTCTGAGTGGAAAACAAACTGTAGGAGCGGGGTAAAGACGCTGAGCAAGCTCTTCCTACGTGGCAGCTCTCAGACTCATCCCCGCGTGGCCTCCGGCTGCTGTCCCTCCTCCACGCAGGTGCCAGTGGGTAAATAAGTCAGTTGCACTCGGTTGCCACGGAGCTTCCCGAGCTGCCTCCTGCGAGCTGCTTCCTGCCTTCCCAGCCCCACGTGTGCACCTCAGAAGCTCCCCAGTTTCCTGTATCTTCTTAAAGCTCTAGGTCATTCTGCTCACAGATCCTGGTGGCATCCGGAGCTTTCATATCAGCCCACCTGATATGGCCCTCCTGGGTCCATCCTTGGCCTCCCGTCCACGGCCAGTGAGGCCACTGAAGGCACTACCACAGGATCTTCTATCCAGGGGACACCTAACCTGGCCCACTGCTGTGCAGGGCCAAAGCAGCCCCTCTCAAGGGCGGTAGCAGGGGTCTTCTCCCAGGGCAGCCTGCCGGATCTCTCATGCAGCCTGGCTTTCTTCTCTCAGTCAACTGTCAGAACCATGAAGCCATTTTTATGGCAAGCATCGCATGTGGTTACGTGATGGGCATTTGTGGAGGTCTCATTCTATCCCAGGTAACACAGGTTTTTAGAGTTTAGGACGGTATTTGGTATATGGGAAGTCACTAAGTCACTTTATTATGGATCTAAAAAGAGCTGCCCAGGCTTCTGCTTGCTAATATTATCTTAAAATAGACACTGTCCGTTAGAGTTATTGTAATTTCCCTGCAGGTGGCCGCAAGGTGTGTTGAAAGGCTGGTACTTTTTGAAGGAAGTCGTGGAGAGTGAGAAGGAGGGGGCAGAGAGTAAGAGCGGAGAAAGTAGGAAGAAAAAGGAGAAAGGAAAGAAAAAAGAACAGAGAGTAGAAAGAAAGTAGAAAGGAGAGAGAATGAAAAGAAATCGAGGGTCCGCTCAGAAGGGGGACGGAGATGGGCAAAGACGGGAGGAAGAGGGCAGCGAAGGAAAGAGGCAGGAAGAGACACAGGCTGAGGGGAAGGAGGTGATGCCGACAGCCAGAGAGAAATGAAAGGAGGCCTAGCAGGGAGGCGGGGCACAGGCTGTCCCATCTCCTTCTGTGGTCAGCCTTGTGTCTTGGTCTCACTGAGGTAGAACTGAGGCAGGCATGAGCTCTCCCGGGAAGGAGACCCTTGGTTGCCAAGGGCCAGAGGGCAGGAAGGCAATGCAGGAGGAGAGAGAGGAGCGTGCGTGGGGTGTGCGCATGTGCGCGCAGGTGCACGTGCGCTCGTCGTGCCCCAGCCTTAATCCCCCCCATCCTGAAATAGCCGCCCAGAGTGCCCGCCGGGCCTGGGGAGGGGCGTGTTCCCTCTGGAACAGGATCCCTGGGATCAACGTCTCGGCTGCCTGCCAGCTTTGTTGCAAAATGCTGGCTCATGGTTTTCCCCATGTGTTAATAGTCCAGCCTGTGTGGCAGAGTGGGAGACATTTCTGGTTTCCACTTGGCGGCCCCACTCCCAGGTGCCATGCTGCACCCCCCTGCCCGTTCTGTGAGGCTTAGGGTGTTCTGTATTTGTGGGTGCTCTCTATGGGGGTGGAACAGAAGTGGGGGAGTAGGAGGGGGCGAGACTATTTCTACCAAACAGATCTAAGAGTTTCCAAGACTTGGCTTTCAGTGCAGCTAGTTCCCTCTGTCTCCCTAGGGAGCCCCTCCCCACCCCCCACCTGCCTGTGCCCTTAACACCCAGGCCCCTCACAGGGGCGGCCTTCTCGGTACAGAGGCTTCTCCTTGCAGACTCTGGTCCCCTGTGCTTCCGACAGGGCGCACCCAAAGCACTCCCCTGAAGAGGACCCCACTCTTGCCTCACTGCTAGGCCTCACTCTGGCCGGCTCCGCTCTCCACAGAGCGTGTAGCTTTAAGCCCAGCCCTGCAGCGGCAGGGGAGCCAGGCTAACAGCACGGCACATCGCAGCCCTTGGGGGGGGGGGCTTCCTGTGCCACTGCCAGGTCTGGTGAAAACACAGGTGGCCCGTCCATTGGAGCTCCCAATCCCAGAGGGGAGGAACCAACCGAGAGTCCCAACTGAGGCACTGGTAAATCAGCCTTGGAATGCTCAAGGCTAGAGGTTCTGAGAGTGGGCAAGGAAGGAACCTCAACAGAGTCAGGGAAAGGAGCCCAGGAAGGTTCTGGTTGGAGAATCCTTGTCTGGGGCGTGAGGCTACCCTCAGATCCTGCTTCCACCCCACAAGGAGCCCAGCCTAAGGCCTGGCACACATACCTTCTGTTCCTGCTCAGGTCTGTTCCTGCTGAGAGACAGGATGGGTGAAGTTCAGTATGGACTAGATTGGCCAGAGTGAGGATCTTGTCCAATGTGATGGGAAAGGCTTGAGATTCACTACCACTAGGAGGCTTCTGGGGGAGGAGGCCTGTAGAAGGCTTAGAGGCTCCTGGCATCTCTAAGACAAGTGTTCCCAGTTCAGCAAGAAGTCTGGGAGAAGGTGGGGGACAGCCTTCTGGAGCCCCTAGAAAAGGACAGTAGGGGCTGAGCAGTCATTCGCTCCTGCATCTGCAGCTACTGGAGCACCGAAGGACCAGGCTGCCGAGCTCTAAGGACGTAAATGGGTGTGACACAGCCCTTGAGCTGATGATGTAAGAGCGAGTGTCTCCCCCCAATTTATGCAGGGGCCTAGCTCTTCCCTGTAAAGGTCTTAAAGGAAGTGGAGAATGTGGGCCAAGGAGTCAGGGCTGGAGGTTATTAATTAAACAACGACGACTCCTATGACACAAAGCAGAACTGGCGGGTGGAGGGGATGCTTTGAACATTGATTGAGCCCCAGCCCCCCAATACTCTATGTGTAATATCTTCTTTTTCCCTTGCAGTAAAGCTTCAGAAGTGCCCGTTACTTTTTAAATTTTATAAAAATGAAGACACCCTGCCAAGGTCACAGACCTAATAAAAGGCAGAGAGTGCGGTGGGTCACCCCAGAGCCTGCGTCTCCTTACAGTGGTGATGCTCTGGGGTGGTACATTTGAAGGAGGGTTGGAATCCCAAGTCCTGGGCTCTAGGTAGGGAGGGGTGACCCTATAGCTCAAGGATTCAGGGACTATGGGTGAAGAAACCAATTTCTGGGAAGCAAGAATTTGGATTTGTGATTCTGTTGGAAGCGAAGAGCAGAGAGGTGTGAGGTGGATCCGAGCCGAGATGCTGCACTCGGCAGGCCAGGCCAGCTAGCTCTTCAGCTCTGTGACTACCTGACAGAAGTGCAAGGGAACCTAACCAAAGACCCTCCCTGGGAGGACCCAGGCTTACTCGCTGACCTACGCAGACCTCTGCATTTTCAAGTTGGCAGGGGTATGGAAGTCAGTCACCTCGTCCCAGGCCCTAGAGGGTCTGTCCCTGGCCAAGCACCCTGAGGACTTGACCTGTTAGTCTAAGGCCAGGCGGGGGCATGGGAGGTAATCCTCTCAGAAAGAATACCACTTAGGTGAAAGAGGACACCCCAAAACCATAAGGGCAGGAAGCTAAGCTCCCCACCTCCTCCTGGCCATTGCATGAAAACTGTCCCTCTGCAGATTCTTAGACCCTGGCCCTCGAGGCTGGGAGCCAGGAGACCAGAGGCCACACTTCCCGCCAGGCCCTGAAACCTGAGAGCCTCTATCCTTCCGAGAAGGAATGTTCCTTAAGAGCAGCAGCTGCTGCTTGTCCCCACAGGTCTGAAACGCCTCTCCCTTGGGACTAAGCAAGCCCCCAGTAAGAAAGAAACAGGGACAGGATTAGGTGGCTTGATTCTATTGCTTGGCACCTGGAGTTTGCAAACAGGGCTTTTCTTGGTCTGAGGCTGGATTGGACTGCTGCAACCGAGGGAATCTGCTAGGAAGGGTGTCTGGGGGCAGGGGCAACTTCGCCCATGTAAGGCACTCACACAAACACACCCCTCGGCCCAGTCAAACCACATGCTATCAAGCAGCTACCGTGCCCTTAACGCTGCACTGGGCCATTTTGGAGAAGTCGAAGGAAAACTCTTTCCAAAAACAAACAAAGCTTGAAACCAGGCTAGGGCAAGGGGACGCATCGGCATGTGAATGAGAACCATTCTGTTGCACGCCCAGTACTTGAGCGAGATGGAAGCGGCGGTGGTCCGCGACCTCTCAGAATAGACTGACACAAGCTCCCCATCAGAAATGGGAAACCGAGCCCCCCTGGACGTGCCCCAGCCCCGGCAAGTTAGCGACCAAAAGCGTCCTCTCAGGAAACCTGGATGTAGTGATCTGAGGCGGTGGATCAGCAGAGACCCCTAGTGGCCAGGGCGAGGATGGCAGTTACTTGGGACCCTGCTCTCTGCCTTACCCCTTTCTCTCTCCGCACCATAAATCCCCGCGAAACCACGTTGGCTTTGCTACAGTCCGCAGCAACGAGGACCTTTGCAAGGCCATCGAATTCATTCCTTGGCTTCAGGGCACTCCAGGAAGATAAAAATTCCAACAATTTCTAAACAGCTTCAAGGGAAACTGTACTTTCCTTCCCTCCTACATGTCTGTTTCCTTTCAGAAACTTCCATTGTGGGTGGAAACTAAGCCTGCTGGGCAGCTTAGGCCCTTTCCCTAGGAATAGCGAAGGACGGTGGCGCACGAGGGGGCGGACTCCGATGTCCACAGCCACCGTTGGTTCATGGATGCCCAGCTTCGCAAACGTCACCCTGTGGCACTTCCTGTTTCTCAGCAGGTCTTTAGTTTGAGCAGGTTGTGCTCTTTTGTTCCATGAATGAGCTTTACAGTAAAATTTGCCCAGTGACTGCTGACTAATGGCCCTGAGAGAAGGATGTTTCCATTGGGCCGAATGGCGGCGCACTGGAGGCTCAAGCTTGCCACCACTTGAGAGCCACCGCTCTGCCCCTTGGAGGGTTAGGGCTGGGGTTGCATGCATGTCCCAGTCAAAGGACAGCACACTGGGGGCAAGAGCGGCGCCCCCTACTGGGCCTGCCTGCGATCCCACCCTGCGGCTTTCCATCACCCCCAGCCTTCAGGCGTCTCTCCAGGGGTCACGACGCCATGTGCCTGTGGGATAACACAGGAGTTCTTGGGCTTCATAACAGTTCTCAGGGCTGGCGAGATGGCTCAGCGGTCCAAAGCGCCTGCCTAGGAAAGCTTAGGCAACTGCAGGGACCGGGGATCGATCTCCAGCACCACATGCTGTGCCAGCCCCACCCCCAGCGCAGGCTGTGCCGGCTGTAACACAAATAAATAAATAAGGTTTAAATACAATAAAAATTAAAAAAAAAAAAAAAAAGAAAACAGTTCTCAGCCACTGTTTCCTGGACAATTCAAGCAGAGATGTCAGGTTCTGAATGCTGGGAAATGTCACTAAAACTAGCACGTGACCTTCTACTTCTTTGCGGGTGCCAAGCAGCCTGGGAGGAAGCAGCTCTGTTCAGCCCCAGGCAGAGCAGCACCCACCTGGGTTGGCATGTGACAGGTCCCTGGGAGAGCCGTCAGGAGGATAACAAGGCCCCACGCCCAGCCAGCAGTCTCCCCCAGAGCTTCTGCTGCCCCACGGTAGCTCCCCCTCTGCAGGCTCTCCCTGGAGACTTCGGGCTATGCTGTCACCATTCTACAGAGCTAGAGACTGAGGCTGGGCTTGACAGCATGGCAGGGAGAGGTTCTGGAGTGAGGCTGCGCTGGGGGTGTGCTCAGCACTGGGACTTGGCTGGAGAGCAAGTGAGGCAGAGAGGCAGGATCCCAAGGGGCGTGTGACAAGCTGGTGTCACTCCGGCTGGGTGTGCAGCCTCAGCTGAACTTCTTCTGTTGCTAAGTAAAGAACCCAAGTGGCTCTAGGACTTCTAGGACAGGACTTTAATCCCCACTGTGCCACTCCCCATGGGGTGACCTCAGCCAAAGGAAGTGGGAAATAAATTATGGGGTGGCCACATGTGCCAGGTTATATGTGTGTACTGAGGCCTGTCTGACCCAAGGCCCACTGCCTCTCCCTGGAGGCCCCTGTCCAGTACACACCAGGGCCATTGACTCTGGAAGTCCACTCCATGCTCTAGACCGCAGCTCCTCCTCAGACAAGGGGAATAATCTCTGTCTTGCTGGTTTCATTAGGTGAT
>PVKN010015016.1:0-18770 GCA_004027915.1 Capromys pilorides
ATTCTAAAATATTTTCCTAGTGTTTCATTCATCATGGACATTTATATCACTTGTGCTACTAATCTGTCTACTACACTTCCAAGCTTCTATTTCCAGTACCATCAAAATTTTTCTGCACATAAATCACATGAAAACACTTATCCTTAAGCACTTTATCTCTAAGACTAAATTCTAAATTCCTTAGCTGGAGGTGCAAATCCCTTCAGGATGTGACCTTTTCCTAATCTCATTTCCTGTCACCACTCCCCCCCCCCACTGAGCTCCTCTCCCTCCACCCACACCACAGTATGGTGTGAAAGGCCCAACGCTTTCTTCTCAGCACCAGGCCTTTAGTTCTGTGCCTGTTTTCATTTCCTATAAAGTCTTTGTTCTTAAATTTGGACAAAACTGAAGGCTTCCTCTCTCCTCATCAGGCAGAAATAACTACTTCCTCCCCTATGACTTTGTGCCTGGCTCTATCAGAATGCTTGTACAACACCAGGCCTTTTGTGTCTCAGGTGCCCCTCTTAACTGACAAAACTTGAGAGGGAAGAGATTTTACTTGTTATCTTTGTATCCCCAGCTCCCAGTGCCCTGAAGCAGGGTAGAAGCTTAATAGATGTTGACTGAAGAAATGGATAGATAAATGGAACTTTTTCCATAGCAGTAGAGAACAATTCAATGTTTCTGATAAAAAGAGATGAAGAAAAGCTGGGGTCTGTACTTGAAATGGCTTCAGATAGAGACTAGAGACAGGAAATCTGATTAGCAGAGGCGTTACAATTTCCCAACAAGGTCTTCCTATGTGTCGGTGCTGTATGCTAAGAGATATGATTTAAATGGTGGTGGTCTTTAACATGTAATCCTAGGCTAAGCAATAACTGGCTTTAATGTACTTAGGCAGGAAGCTAATTATAACGATGTGTGGTATCATTTCCTTCCGCACAGCAGTGCAGCGTGCCCCCGAGCGCTCTGCTCACACCCACCGTGGGACGTGTGTCGTTTAATAGTTTCCCGACCTCCAAAAGCTGTTCCATGGCAACAGACTATGAGCTGTTAGGAAAGACCATAAAGCACTCATCCGGGGGCTGCAGTGCCCTAATCAGTGTGTCCTAAAGTGACACGCAAGGCATGTCAAACACATTCGTGTATTAATGAAATGTTTCAGCAATAAATGTCGCCAAATTTTTATGGCTACTGGATAATACCTTAGAAAGTCCTTCTTCCTGTTTATTGTACACACGGAAAAAAAAAAACAAAGTGGACAATTGAGAGAAGATAATAGACTCGGAGCTGACAGCCTGACAAAGTTCCAATAACAGTGGCTGGCATTTGCGGGGTGCGATGGACGGGGGAACACCAGGCTTGGGGCTCAGTACTGTATACACATGATTATTTCACTCATTCTTGGCCACAGATGCATGAGGCAGGCAGACTTCATTAATCTCCAGCCTTACAAACTAAAAACCTGAGGCTTAGATCAGCTAAATAACTTGTCTGGTGACACACAATTTGTAGACAACAGAACTGGTTTTCACTGGATTCTTCTGACACAAACACCTTTGCTGTTAGCTCTTTCTGGGCCATTCTGTCGGAAGCTCCTTCCACCACAAGTTGGCCTCATATACAAAACTAAATCCAAGCTATTGTTTTCATCTTCTCCGTTGCTCAATTTAGAAAGCCTCTGGCGCATGCTGGGGATGTCCCGGCTCTGTGCCCTCCTCTCTAACAACATGCACTTTCCAATTACTAATGCCAAGAGGCCCTAGATGTTCCCCCTGCCTAGGTTTTTGGGGCACGGACACAAGCAAAACTTGACTCAGGCAACCTCTCCCAGGGTCACATCGCCGAGGGACCACACACACCAAAGAACCCAGCAGACTTACTGTATTTTGTACTCAGGAAACTTGCTGCCCAGGGACGTGCCTGCCACGTGATTCTTCCAGCCAGTTTCGTAAGAGTTGCATCTCTTCGCAGAATGGCATTTTGGCCTCAGATATCTAGTATTGTTTTCCCTTACTTAAGGCCAAATAACTAACACAGCTATGGCAATTTCCCTTCGCAGTAAGCGTTTCCCTTAAGAACACCCCCGTGGGGGACAGCATGAAATGGGGATGCCACACTTTAGAACAGCAATCCAAACTGCGCGAGGTAGAAGTTCCAGCTCTGTGCATCTGGGCCGCAACATCACGGTCTTCCACACCACAGTCTCAGAATGCTCCTCCTCCTTTTCGGGCGCAAGACTGGCATCGGCCTCTCTTGACTTCCTGCCTTCCTTGCTAAAGAGTACCGTGAGGTGCTAAAGGTCAACAGTTCTTTAGGGCAGAGAGAAGAAGCAGGAGACACTGCTCTTATTTCAAGGACAAGATAGGGAGGACAACATACAGGTGGGTACCAGAAAGGATAAATCCACTTAGTACGTCAAAGTAAGCAGCATCAAAAAGAATATGAAGAACCTAGACAAGGAAACTAAGGCAAAGAATAGTCTAATGGGCCAGGGATATAGCTCAGTGGCACAGCACTTGCCTGGCAAGTGCAAGGTTCTGAGTTCCATTCCCACTACCAAAAGTAAAAACAATACTCCGGTGCACTTTGTGCAGAAACATAGGGACCACGAAAAAAAAGCCACTGGGCATCAGAACACAGAAAATATTAGGTAGGTAAGGGCTAATGGCAGAAACCAATGATCTTTTTCTATATATAGATACAGATAATGGTTTTAGGGAACAACTGCTTCATAGGAAATGTTGAGTCATTTCTGATGCAAAAGAAAATTTACTGCCACCAATTAGGAAATTGCTATAGATGTCACCAATAAGTGTGACAGAAGTAGGAAAAAAGACTAAAGGGTCAACACTAACATTTTACTAGTAATCATTCTGGGTAGTGAGATGATAGGTGACTTTTATTTCACAATGATATGACATCTAATAAGCTCATTCTGAAGCTCCTAATTGCTTAGCACATCAGAGTGGGCCAGGACTTGGGAATGACTGCTGTCCATGGGAACATTATAATAACCACTTGTCTCGGACGCATTTCTCTGCCACTTTCAAAGTGGAGAAATAGATTACGTCATGACCTGAACTGCCCCCACCCCATTCTGCAGCACTCCTCCAGGGACACCCAGTGAAACTGGCAGCTCGCCTCTCCTGTTTCGATGATTCGGTATACATCCATCAGCTTTCAGGGCATGGACATGAGCAAAACTCGACTCAGGCAACCTCTCCCAGGGTCACATTGCCAAGAGGCCACACACACCAAAGAACCCAGCAGAATTACTGCATTCCACACTCAGTTAGGTATTTTGCCACTGTAACAAAATACCTGAGGTGATGCACTAGTGAGGAGCAAAGATTTACTTTGGCCTAGAGTTTCAGAGGCCTCAGGCCATGGTCGCTTGCTCTCTGGAGCTGGGACAGCACGGCACATCATGGAAGGAGGAGCATGTAGTGGAAGAGGACTGCTTACCTCAAAGAGGCCAGAAGGCAAAGAGTGATAAAGGCATTGGGGTCCCAAGGCCTCCTTTAAAGGCATCTTCCAGGGACCTAACTTCTGTTCCCTAGGCCCCACTTTCTAAAGTGTCCCAGGCTAAGAACTATGTCTTTAACTCATGGGCCTTTGGGGGACATTTCATAGCACTGGAGGATACATTTCAGTTAGAATGGCTGTCACTCGATGCAGAAATTAGGCCTTCATGGGAACAAATTCCCTTGGGTTTCTACAGTCTTGATTCACTCTACAGGTATTTAGATTCAACTTGCAGTGCTCGAGTGTGAATGACCTGAACGTATTGCGCATTGCGCTATCTGGATGGCTTTCTTCATGGCCAGAAAAAAAACTATTTTAATTTCTTTCACCAGACAGAGAAGGAAGATTCACTGCATGAGATAGGAAAAGAATCCCATGTGGTGTCACATTGTGCCCTGGGCCATCTGTGCTCTGTTCATTATGATAGATAAAATAGACTAGTATTTGGTGGGGTTGCCACTCTGTGTCATTCCCAAATAAGCCAGCCCTAGAATACGTGTCTACCACAGACTTTTGAGTTGCTTTTATATTTAACCTTTAATGGAACACAGTGATGTGTGTTGTTACCTATTGTCTATGACTTTTTATTCTACAATTTCAGAATTGAATCGTTGTGATAGAGAGTATGGCTCCAAAAGTCTCAAATGTTTCCCCCTGGGATCCCTGCCAGGGTTCAAAAAAAATTTTGCTGACCTCAAGTTTAGTCCGCTCACAACATGAGTTTAACGGTCTCTTGGGGAAGAAGGAAGCACGATCTGTCACACGGCTGCTTTCCTTGGTGTAAGTGTTCCCACTCTGGCCGACTTAAGCGAGCAATGTGAGGTCGCCCAGAGGTGTGGCACGTGGGCAGAGTCGCACTTCCAAGCTAGTGCACTTACGCCTCCAAGACAGCGCCAAGCGCAGAAATCGCGCTGAGCGAAAGCCATCGGCGTGGCAAGAGGAGAGCAAAGACTGGAGGCGTGTGGTCTTCCTCAACGTCATCCAGATGTGGTCTGCACCCCAGCGCTAGCTCCTTCTTCTGACTATATTTGCATCCTGAGTCTTATTTTTGACTGTGGTTGTTCCTTATGTGGCCTGATACGTAAATCAACTATTTCACAGATTCACAATAACTTCATAAAGTCACATGTAATGACAACACCTACTGAAGAGAGCAAAACATGCAAACGATGACAGATTGCAGAAGCTGACCAAGAAAAGAAGTTTTGGAAAACTATGGACAACAAAGCAATTGTTTAACTTGGGGCATTTTGCTGTTGAATCATGTTTTGCAATCTTACACCCTTTTCTGCTCATATTAAAAACATGGATGCTAGAGTATTTCTTCTTCAGATTTAGAAGAGGAAGTATCATTTGTTTTCTGAGTTGTGATCATAGGGGAAACCACGAAGAATCTCAGAAAGATTATATTGGTAAGAAAAGTAGCAACAGAGAAGGAAAAACCCAGAGTATGAAGGAATGAGCAAGATGGGAACCAGAACAAGTTAGGATTCCAAAGAATTCTGAACAAAGTAAGGGAAGAAATTAGAGGCAGCCCCAAGCGATGAAATGCCAGGCACTGAGAGGCAACAGCAAAGAACGTTGTTTGCTTCTGAAGCACATATATAAATGCCAAGAGGATGTCGGGCAGTTTTGGGGTACAGAAGCACTACGAGCTTCATTGAGGCTGTCAGCTTTTTAGGGGTTTTGAAGACAGCAGCTCCTTTGGCCAGCTTTTGCCTTGCTAGATGTACACTTGTTACGACCAACTGAACTGAACTGGGATGGTGCTGGGTGTGGGAGGCGCCCCCGAGGTTTGTTGCCCACAGCATAAAAGGCAGAACCGGAAAAGCTGATGAGACGCTGTTAGGGATGCTGATTGGAGAAGCTGCTGGAAGCTGCTAGTTCTCTCGGGCTATTCTGCTGGAGGACCTTGTCATGCTGGCTTTCCTGAGAAGCTTGGCTGATGTTGTTGCTGGAGGAGTTCGGGACCTTTGTTGTTGGTGAGAATGGCGGAGGTCCGTTTTGGGGGAGCTCTGGTCCTCACCTTGAGCATCGCTTCCTGGCTTCAGAGGAGAAGATGGTGCGCTGTTCAATCTCATGCAGAAGCTTGTCCTGTTGGCTTTCCTGATGCGAATGCAGATTTCCTTATGGCTGGAGCAGCGCAGGACCTCACCGTTGCTGTCTTTTCCTGGCTCCAGTACAGATCCCCCAGCCTGTGTACTGGTTGACCCATTGTGTCACCTTGTGACTCACCAGGGAACCAGGATTCTTAGTTTGTAAACCTCCTCATCCTATGCAAGAAGAGGGCAGGGACATTGAGTTCTACATCCCTGGCCCCAGGGTAGTGCTGCCCTGCCCTTTGCTCTTGGCTGTTTTCTGCTGCCATAAGCTGCTGCTCTCTGCCATGTGTCACTCTGCCTGGGAGCCAGCCGACTATAGATGAGCTAAATGAACCTTTCCTTCCTTCATTTTGAGTGTCTGGTATTTTGGCCCAGAAACAAATAAAAGTAACTGAGAGAGCCTGCTAGTGCAGACCCTTCACTCCACGGGCACAGGACTTCCAGCTTCCACCTTCGGGCCTTTCCAGCGCAGATCCAGGAAGCGGACCTGAATGAGACTTTGTCACGAGCTTGAGGCCTCCAATTGGACTTGTAAGAGGCACTGTTATGAACTCTAAGCCCTCAGCTGGGCTATTGAAGGCTATTAGAATGCAGGCCCTCAGCTGGAGTCTTTGGTCTTTAGTGTGTGGACACATTGCCTGCACTCTTTGCATATGATTCTTTGGGTGATTCACTATAAAATAATACTATAAAATGTGTCCTGCATTGCATTGTTTCCCTTGCAAAACCCCAGACCACAACACTAGAATAAACATGGTTTAGAGGGGGGATTCATTCCACACACAGTTTCAAAGGTTCCAGTCCACAGCTGACCAGCTCCAAGGCAGGGACACCATGGTGAAAGGCACTATGCAGCAAAGCAGAGCAGACAGCAAGCACCCCAGAAGACGCACCCCACAGAGGCACATGCACAGCAGTGCCTGGAGCATACCCAGTGCCCCCGGGTTCCCATCACCTGCCCAGGAGTCTCTAAATCTCATCAACGTGACATTTAAGATGTGGGCAACAAGCCCGCCCTTTGTCAGCTTGATACCAACTCATAGCTTCTGAAGCATAAACTCCAAATAAACACACCAACAAGGTCAGATGTCTGCTGAGCATGACAGACCTGGTCTATGTACAATGGAAAACTCAATAAAGCCTATCCAAAGATATCAATAGTCGTGGCACTGCTCAAAAATCCAAACTCTCTTTTGAGACTCAAGATGAACTCTGAGCTGAAAATCTTCATCAAATCCAAAAAGTAGGTTACTTAATCTCAAAATACAGGGGATAGAAAAAAAAAAAAAAAAAAAGATCAAAGTAAGACCAAGCCTCAACAAGGCCAGCATCCCCATGGCCCCAAAGAGTCATGGATTGCAATGAGGCAGCTGTGGAATGTTACTGGATGATGGGGGACATATAGCTAGGGGTGGGGTTGAAACATATGTGTCAGTGGTGACATCCCAGGACAGTATAGCCTCCATCATCCCTTTGCTCTGCTTCCTAGCTGCCATGCCATGAGTGGTCTCCCTGCCAGAACCTTCGACCACCCCTACCTGCCTTGGAGCCACTAAAACTACCAGCCAAAGCTTCTCCAGTAAACTGTGGACATCAGGCATGTGCCTCAGCAGCGTGGAGAGTAATTAATAAAACTCAGTACAGAAAACAGAGTAGGACAAACTGCAGGACTTCCACTTGGGCAAATGAAGCCCTCTGTCTCCAAAGAAGCCCCTGTGCAGGACTAGGACACAGCCTGCCATGTGTCGTGGCTACAGAAGGTCCCCAAGTCTCTCTCTCTGTCAAGCAGATGCACAGTCAGCTGCAGGACAGGTCAGATACCTGCACAATATTAGCAAATGGTTTTGCCGTCCTAGAGTGTTGGGAGCCCTTGCATGCTGGCCTGGACTCTCTCCCACCTTTGTACTGCATGTGGGTGCTCAGTACAGGCAGAGCGGTGAGTTGCTCACTGAGCTCTGGTTTTAAACCTGAAGCATTTCTTTTCCAGGGACCTTTTCCATGTTCAGTGTCTTTCTGATTTTCGCTGGGACCTTCCCCCTCTCGCCCTTACACAGCTGTGCGGTGAGCTGATACCTGGGCTTGTGGCTTCTGTCCCATGACAGTAGCAGGGGTACCACAGCCTATCCTGACAACACAGAGCCCGCGAATGAATCCAAAGGAAACTCAGTATTTTCCAGATTTCTTAACAGTTCCCATTCATTCAGCCACTTAAATTCTGTCATTTATCTGCTGTGCACCTGTCATGACTTAGGCGTTGTATCAGCTTTAATAGTTCAGGAGTTTAAAGGACTCAGCAGGGGCCCAGGGTCCTTCCTTCGTGAACATCCTCAGCCTGTGCAAGAGGAGGGCACAGGGATGGCGTGAATGCTACATCCATCCTGGGGGTGGGGAAGCCTGCTTACAAGGCAAGGAGGGAAAAGAGGCTTGCTGTCCGATTCTGGTCTTGTCTTTGCTGCCTCCCACCACCATGAAGAGCTTCCCCTCTGCCATGTGCCTCTCTGCCTGGGAGCCAGTCCATCATGGACTGACGCTTAGCCAACTGTGAGCTACATAAACCTTCCCTTCCTTAGTTTTGAGCATTGGGTATTTTGTCTCAGCAACCACAAAAAAGAAACCAAGAAAATGCCTTTGAGTACATAATTCAAACTCTTGGTACCATTTCTTCATCTTAAAAAGTAAATAATAACTATTTCCTAGAGCTGTAATAGTTAAGTGAGGTAGTACATATAAACTCAGAAGACCCCCTAAATCATGGTGATCAATAAATATGACTTAATAATTACAATACTATTTAAATATTTTGCTACTTACAAGCATAAACTATTTCCAATTAATATGTCTACTTAAAGATGTAAATAATTGGCAATAACTCCTAACATTATTTTGCAAGCTTGTAATTTACTTAACAGAAGTCAAGGCACAGGGCTGGCGAGATAGCTCAACGGACTAAGTGCCTGCTAGGGGAAGCACAAGGGCCAGGGTTTGATCCCCGGCCCCGCATGTGGCACCAACTCCACCCCTGAGCGTGCTGAGCTGGCCACCAAGACTGGGTGTAGTGAAACCTTGTACTCAAATACACTGTAGAACAAGTCAAGGAGCATTTATTGATCCCTTTTTAAATGACAGCACATCTTTTTGCACACCAGCAAGAAAATGTGTATCTGGGTTCGATATGCCCTTGGGCGACACGGTCGGGAGACATCCTGACCTCTTGCCAGATGACCACACCACAAAGTACACATTGCTCTCCTTAAACATGCAACACGGGTACATGCTTTGCCCTGTCCTTCCTTCCTGTGTCGCAACAATTCCACTTAAACAACCAGCCAAGGGCAACGCCCCACAGCACGCTGCCTGCAGGCATAACTTTCCTACTGAGCCTTTGCAGTGGTAATGAATGCTGCCTCCCTCCTACCAGGAAGCAGCAGACCCCAGGCTTTGCCTTTAGTCCTTAACAATGCCTTCTTTCTTTCCAGCATGCATTGCAGAATAGGACATCAGATTCAGCAATCTCAAAGAGCTTTGTTCTCTGCCCTCAGGCCATTCAATTTTAACACCATACAGGGCGTCAGATCCCCTGCTGGAGGCTAGACCAGGAGAGATGGGGCTTTGAGTCAGTCTGCTTTGGTTTCAATTGCTTTAACACAAGAATAAATTTAGCATCAAGGCCAATACATTTTACCCCCTCTCCCTCTTAGTATCATTGGACTTAAACTTTAAAGATTTGGGCCAAGCAGCGTATCTGACAACGTTTCTTAGTGGTGGCAGCTGTTGGTACTGGATTCGGGTTCTCCCAACATCTGATGTCACTTATCAATAAGTATTTCATAGGAATCCTGACCGTGAACTCCCATCATGTTTTTAGAGCCACTTAAGTAGTTCTACTTGATGCCTCCTCTTCCCTTTGCTTCAAAAGTTACTATGCCCTGGCTCATCTACTTTCTTTTAAATGGTCCAGAATTTATTCTTTGGCAGCTGCAAGAATAAGTCTACCATTGAGCTTAGCCATTCTCCTTTTCTCCTAGAGGAAGAATCATTTTAGATCATCTGGGGCCCCTGCTCTGATGTGCACAGAGTTATAGACAGCTCTGTGGGGAATGAGGGTACCAGCCCCCTTCACCTCAACATCCATCTTTCCTCAAAAACATTTTGCTTATCACAACTGGAGATTCCAAGTGTCAAACTCAGCTGCAGGCAGCTGAGTTAGAAATATTCTAGGCAGTCAGAGAGGGTTAGGCTTTCAAGGAGACAGTACAGAAGACAAGATGACTTTGCAACTTTGGGAGAGACAAAACCCCTATTGTGGGCCAGATCTCAAGACAAAAGAGTCAACAAATGCACTCCTCCCTAAGGACAGACATCAGGGACTGGTATTCTAAATAGGTAGCTCCTCTTGAGGGTGCCTGGAAGAGTCACTAACCCAGACCCTTCAGGAAACACCCCTGTTCTATATTCACACCTGCTTGCTATGTGACTTGCTTCCCATCTGGTCCTGGATTTAATCAACTCTACCTGAGCAATTGTGCTTGTAATCTTATGGTTGACCATAGTTTTGTCCTACCTCATGCCCACCTAGCAAGTTGCCATGTTTTCTGATAGGGTCTGGCCCTATCATGAATTGTTAAAATCATCATGGTGGTCATCTAATATGGCTGAAGCCCTTAAAACAAAAGCCCATCTTCTTCAAGACCACCTCCCACTTCTTCTCCATCTCAGCCCAGGGTACAATTTCCTTTTACCCTTCCTGCCATCTCAGAGAAGACCCTCAATCAGCTCCCTCAGGTACATCTACACCTCCCCTTCAAACTCCACCCCTGGCAAAAGGCCATAAAGGCCTCAGCCTCCCTTTGTTCCAACCGAGAGAATCCCCGCCTTCCCCAGATTCTCTCTGCATCCTCGGAGATAATAAAGCCCTTTCCCATTTTCCTTCTGCCTGCTTCTCTGCTGCACCAGGCAGCTGAAAAAACCTCTCATTTCCTACCTTAGACCCACCTCACCACACGGTTTTGCTCTCTAAAAATCCCTAGAAGAAATTCTGTTCCTCTTTCAGACAGGAGCTTGCTTTCCCCAAATAAATATATTCTGCTCTTAACCTCCACTGTTTCTAAAATTCATTCTTTGGATTTAGACAACACAAACTTGGCCCAGGTATTGTTCACGTTTTATTCCTCTATATCAAAACTATAATCAGCTACAAGTTGGTATACAGATCCAGTACCCCTTTATATTCTACAGATTCCAAAAATAAACTGTGAAGACCTAGGTCAACCACATGATAATCTAGAAAATTAGGGATTCCCAGCCTTCTCATGATACTTTCCAACAAAATGGCCTAGCTTTTTACTCTACAGTCCCTGGTGTCCAGGTCCCTTGCTAGGAAAGGAATAGCTCCAGGCCAAGCCAGGTTAGCCTGGGAAAATGATCTCCAAGCTTGTCTCTTCAGAGTATTTTATTTTTGGAAGATGCACATAGGACACATGTGGGACTTATTCTGTGTCTATCTTACTGGCCTTTGCCAGCCCAGATCCAGGTCATGGCCCCTGCGAGCTGTCATGCAGGCCTTGGGCTGTTGGGAGCTCAGGAAGCTAGGAAATCGATCAAATGTGTGTAGGTGGGACTAAGCTTCAGTGCCTAAAGCAAACAAGCTACCTCAGTCCTAAGATAAACATCCTGACTGGTTAAGGTCATCTATTAGTCACTAGGCAACCTAGTGTCACTAACTTTGCAAAAGCACAAATAAAGAACAATTTTGTTGTGTGTTGAGTTAGTCTTGCCCATCAGGCAGAACAGCGACCACCTAGCGCAGCTTTTGTTTTCTTGTCTATCTTTCTCATTCCTGTCTCCGCATTTCCCCAGATAGAACTGATCACAATGAGGCCAACTTTTTACACACTTTTATTGGCCAAACCAGGTTGTCTCGGAGCTCAAAAGTAACCAGAGAGGTTCTCCGTCATTCCTCAGGGTACAAGGCTAATTTCTCCTCCCTTTGTCTTGCTCATTCCACCCAAATCTTGTCTCTCTGCTTGTCAAACGAATAAAGGAAGAATAAAAAGGAAAAGGAGAACCAAAAATAAGTTAATCCAGTAACAGTCTTGATATGAATTGAAGGGCTGACCAAATAACTCAAGGGATTAAAGCACCTGCAAACAAGCCCAGAGGCCAGGGGTTCAATCCCTGGGCCTGCTGTGCCAGCCCTACCCCCAGGACACACTGAGAAGGCAACTGAGACTGGGCGTGGCAGCGTAGGCCTATAATCCCAGCTCTTGGGAGGCTGTAAACAGGTGGATCACTATAAGTCTGATCTAGCAGTGAGACCCTGAACACCTGTAGACACTTCCCTAAAATACAAAAAAAAAAAATAGATAGATAGATAAGAGTTGTTTCGTTCAGTTCTTTTAATAATTTCTACCCTCTAGCATGCCACTCTCTGACAAAGAATAAATACTACAAGGGCAGGGGCCACATGTTTTGCTTTTTTGTTTTGTATTAGCTAAATAGGGTAATTCCTTGACTTATGAGTGAGTTCCATTCTGGGAGAATGTCCCTAAATCTGATTCGTCTGTAATCTGACAAAGCGAGTCTTATGCACTATCCTGTGAAAGTGCGCAGTTCAAATGTTGGCAAGTTGGGAGTTTACTGTACTTACACCAGCCAGTGCCAAGGTGCTGAGGGGTCAGGCAGAGGAGACATTCTTTTTGTTCTGGTGTTTGAGCCAAAGAAAAGTTGGTGACAAAGTTTCTGCCATTGATTTTGTCATACCTGTTGTCTTCTGGGGATGCAACGCAGTATTTCGCTATGGTTGGTGGGACTTTTCATCAGGACTCACAGTAGAATATTTAAAAAAAAAAAAAAAAAAAAAAGTGGGGAAGTAGCCCAGGAGCATAAGTTCCTGCCTGGCAAGCGCAATGTCTTGAGTCTGATCCCCAGTTCTGAAAAAAAAAAAGAATTAAAAAAAATGGCTGTCCTAGATGATAGCCGAGTTTAAAGCACAGCCCCATGCAGTACCAGAAAGATTCCACTCTTCCTTTGTCAGTAGCTCTGGTGCTCAAGCACTTATGCCAAGCCAAGAAAATAAGGAAGGACCAAGCAGTCTCTGCACCTGCTCTGATCCTTGCTCAAGGTCTACCTTTTCCAAGGTTTTGGCCACAACCAACAAGATTTATTTTCTATCTTGACACAGTCTATTTTCCACTTGGTTTCTGAAGGCAGGCAGTGACCCACTAAATTGATTTCATGACCCACAAATAGTTCGCATTCTGCAGTTTACAAATTATTGGACCAAACCATGTGAGAGCTTTTCAGAAAATATATTAAAATTCAGTTACTATTACCCAGTGGCAATTTATAGCTGACTTAGTTGACTGACCTCTCCTTAGTCTTACCCTACTCTTACCCTAAATGGAAAATCCTTCTCTGGACTGATCTGACCCCAGGACATGGCCTTATGACTCAGCACAGTGTGTGAAGGGTGCTAAAGGATGGAATAGTTGAGCATACAGAAGAGAAGAAAGGCTCCCCCTGGGAAAACTGGATGGGCAATGGGACACTTCCCTCCCCTGGCCTTCGGAAAGTCACTCGTTTCCATCTGCTCTTCTCTCTGCTGAAGAATATTCTGGTTGGTCTTATACACACTGCAATGGCCAGACACAAACCTTGGGATAGAAGCAGGGAGGTTCTCCTCTTGGGGTTGGGCCAGTGGCTAAGCCACAGTAGGTGTTGTTCCTTAATGTGGCGCTCTACATAAATGGTTTCAAAATGCAATAAACTACTTGGATCACATTGGCAAAATTCTGGTGAGTAAGGAAGTCTTAACTCCTGAGATCTCTTGAGTTTTTCTTATACGCTCCACCTCCTACAAGGCTGCCGGAGGATTCATCGCATAGCTACCCCCTGCCAGAAATTCAGAGAACCAAGTGGTCATCTTCAATGAACTTGAATGTGAAGTGAAGACTTTCAAAAAGGACCTCCTCCACCTCTTCAAATTTAATATCTGCAATTCAATTCACTCCCTAACAATTAAAGATCCATAGGAAATTCTGCTTTCCTTTTATCTAAATATGAGGCAATTATGCAGACCCAAATACTATTTTAACCTGATTCCAAAGCAGGAGGGCTGACTCATCCTCTTTGATCCTGCCCTATCCAAAGGAGAGGGGGCATGTTTATGAGGATGCAAATAATTCCGTTTCTTCATGCCTGAAGGACAAACTCCCAGCAACAGCATCTGATTTAAAAAATTCCCCCACGCAGTAACTTTAAATGAAGACAAGTCAGACAAATGAATAATAAGCACACAAGTTACAAGTGATAAGAAGATAACACAAGAGTTAGTTCTAACATGGTGAGACAATGAGCAAGAGCCCCAAGAACCCTGAGAATCTATTGGACAAGGACAGCATACACACATCCTCGGAGCTTCTGAATGACAAAGCACCCAGCTATGTCCTGGTGCCCACTCAGGCAGAAGCCAGCACCATCCAACCAGAGGATGAGCTGAGTACCCAGCCAGCCTCTACCAATTTCACTGTCCTCCGAATAATAGCAGTAATCACAAACATTGAAGGAACGGCGGTGACACACTGAAGGTGGCGCCAAACCCAGAAGTAGCCTCAGTGCCTCCTGAGGAAGCAAATCCCAGGTGCCACGAAAACACCATCAAAGGATGACTTTCAGCCTTAATATCCGGAGACAAATATGTATGTGACCTCAGAGGTTAAGAGCTCTGCTCCCAATTACTAGAGGGGGCCGGTCTTCTTCAGTTTTAATCATCTGTTTTATTGCCACTCCGTTGTCAGAGCCATCACCGTGGTGCCTACCACATTTTTCGCACAGTTAATGCGGATCTTAATCAAATGTGAGAAGTGCACTCATCTCCCCTCTTAATGCCTGTGAGGACAGCTTCGAAACAGGAGGCTGTGGGGAATTAATGAGAAGCTACTCTCCCTCTGAGAGCCTTTCATGCTTGGCCCACTTGAGCATTCAGATGATCAAAGGGTTCCAAAGAGGCCGGGACCGCAGTTCACGCTGAAGCAAGAGTCAATCCAAAGAACCCATCCGAGAGAGAAGGGCTTTACAAAACAAATGTGAAATCCTCCTCTCAAAATCAGAACAGAGTGGTGAATCCTAAGCAGCCTCACATGCAATTCAGTTGTTCATTAACCAAAAGATAAAGATGAAAAGACTAAAAGAGAGATTGGCCCATCCACATTCCCCGGCTTGCTTTGCAGAGCTCAGAGACTGTTGCTGCCAGCTGTCCTTTGACAGTGGAGCTACGTGCCCCATCCAACAGCCACAAGTGGTGATTTCGAATTGATAAATCATACGCATGGGTTGATATCTGAATGAGTAAGCCAGGGAAGCAGGCACGGCTTTATTCAAGCACATGAGTGGGCTTCAGCATAAAATTTCCAGCAATCAGTACTCCCATAAAAGGAAAATGTCAGGGCCAGAAATTTCATCCTTCAAATCAATGTAAGAATTTTAGGGAAAGAGGCCAGGTCCTATGTCTCGCTTATTGCTGTCAATGGGCTGCTTGCCCCTCTTCTAGATTTCTGCATTTAACATTTCCAGAGAAGCCCGCTGTGACTCATCAGGGTGATCTGACTGTCGGAAGAGCACGGCACCTTTTTGTGGGCGAGGCGTTATTGGCTGGAAGGTAGGAGAAGCTGTCACTGTGGAGTTTGCAAGCAGCTTTTATGCTTTTCTGGGGAGGAAGATTAAATTCTGTTTGGGGGAGCAAATTATTTCTATGATCTAAAAAATAACCATTTCAGTGAACTTCTTGATGATGCGAATGATCTTGGATCACAAAAAGCTCTCACCCTAGACGAGGGACTCCTGAGGCCCAGTATAGCTGAGCTGCCCGGGCTGGCCACCACGCTAACAGGCAACATGGTAGCCCAGTGGTCAGACCTGGGAGTGCCTAGCTGCCCCTGCTCACTGACAGTGACCCTATGACAATTTCCTGCTCTCTTTGTGCCTCTATTTTCTTCCCTGAGAAACTGAGACTATTCGGTAAACTCTCCTTAATTTTGTGTCTTTATTTCTATCATTGCCGTAGATGAGATGAGGTTCTAAAGGAAGAAGGAAAGACTCAGGCTGCGCAATAGTCTAAAAAGCAAACAACAACCTGACAGTTCTGGAGTATAGGGGTATAGGCTGTGGATGTCCAGAGAAGGACGGGCTTCTTACAAACAAATAGGGCAGTGACTTATAACCTAAGTGATATAGGGGAATGAAACTCCCAACCTGCAAGGTACCTGGGCCAAACTCATGTTCCCTAAAATCAAAGAATGAATTTTAGGAACAAATGGAGGTAAGAACAGAATATATCTATTGGGGGAAAGAAAGCTCCTGTCTGAGAGAGGGACAGAAGGGGGTCATGAGCAAGTTGACCCTGAATATCTACATTTTTAGGAATTTTTATACAGGAAAACCATGTGATGAGGTGAGCCTAAGGTAGAAAACATGGGAACTTGCTAGATGGGTGTTATGGTTTATGTCTAGTTGTCCCCCCAAAGTCTCATGCAATCATGGGGCAGGGACTTCTAGAGTCTGAGACTTGAGTCATGATCTACTGGGATTATGTGTTTTAGTACGGATGGGATTATGGGTCTGAGTCCTTCTGGGATTAAGGGTGTGGCCTAAGGCAGATAGGTTGAGGCAGAGATCCTGAATGTAATATAAAGAGAAACAGAGAGACAGATGCTGGCTGTTGCTCTCTGTGCCCTGGTTGATTGGTTGCCTCTGTCACCATTTTGTTGCTGTTCTGCTACCATGAACTGGATGCTCTCTGTCCTGTTCTACTCAGCCTTGGGCCAGCCAAATATGGACTGAAACCTCCAGCAACTGTGAGCTAAATAAACCTTTCCTTCCTTCATTTTGAGTGTCAGTATTTGTCCCAGCAACAAGTAAACAGTAACTAAGACAATGGACATGAGGTGGGACAAAACTATGCTTAACCAACAAGATTACAACTACAATTGCTCAGGTAAAATTGATTAAATTCAGGACCAAATGGGAAGTGGATCATGTAGCAAGTGGGCATAAACACAGAACAGGTGTTTTTCCTGTAGGGAGCTGGGTTAGTGACTCTTCCAGGCACCCTCAAGGAGAGACACCTACTTAGAATATCAGTCCCTGATGTCTATCCTGAGGGAGGTGTGCATTTGTTCACTCTTTTGTCATGAGGTCTGACCCACAGCTGGGGTCTGTCTCTCCCAAAGTTGCCAAATCCTCTTGTTTTCCATACTGTCTTCTTGAGAGCCTAGCCCCGTCTGACTGCCTATAATCTTTCTATCTAACTCAACTGCCTGTGGCATAAGGATTTGGGCATAAAATTTAAGCTCGGCCTTTTCTGCGGTCAAGTGCAGATCCTTATCTCAGCTGCTTGGTAGGGTCCATTTCTAGTGTATCAGGCATTTCTCTGTGACTGAAGCCCAAACAGTCATCTGTCCTGGTCCTAAAGCTTAGCGCCTCCTCTTCCACAAAACCCAGGTGCTGACTGGTATTTGACGGCAGCCAGTCTGGCGTTCCCGTCTGTCACTCTTAATCTCCTGGCACAGAGAAGGCAACAGCTGCACGCAGAACCACCAGGGGCCCAGACTGTGGCTCTGGTGGCAACAGAGCTCTCAGTGGCTTATGGCTTGGGCTTTGGTATGGGTTTCCCAGCCTCCCTGCATTCCTTCCTCTCCCCAAGACTGATTCCTCATTTTATTTTATTTTATTTATTTTTCTCTTTTTAAAAAAAAATGTAGAGCCAGCAAGATAGTTCAGTGGTCTAAAGTACCTGCTTAGAAAAGCTTAGGCAACCACAGGGACCGTGGTTCAATCCCCAGCACCACATGCTGCGCCAGCCCCACCCCCAGGACAGGCTGAGCTGGCCATAATAGAAAAATAAATAAATATATAAATAAATAAATAATTTAGTACAGGGTCTACAGGGTCTCACTACACAGATCAGACTCGTAGTGATCCTCCTGATTTCAGCCTCCCAAGAGCTGAGATTACAGGCGCAGACCACCAAGCCTAGTCTCAATTTCAGTCTCAGTGCACCCAGGTTGAATCCCACTCCCTGAACCTGCTTAGGCAGCTCAGTTAGTTGGCTGAGCTTTCTGGCTGGCCTAAGGTTCTTTAGAAATCTTATCATGTCTCTGCCCTAGCCAGTTCCTTCCAAAAATATCCTTATCAGTGAGAGACAATAGTGATAAGCCACACACTGCACAGGGGTTTCAGATCCAAGATATAAGGAACAAAGCAACTCAATGGTAGGGGAAAAAAAAAAAAAAAAGACAATGGGAACATGAGAAAAGGACTTAGGAAGATGTTTCTTAAAAGATATACACATAGACGCCTGGGGCTCATCCGCCACTGACGCCAGTCCCGTGCCGCCACGCCTGGAGATCATCCACTGCTGACGCCAGTCCCGCGCCGCGCCTGGAACTCATCCACAGCTGACGCTGGTCCGGGGCGCTCTTTGCACCTGACCCGTGCCGCGCCTGTAGCCCACCCCCTGTTTGGTTTAACCAGCACACCTGCCAGGTAAGGATCTCTGAAACTTGCTTCCATCTCCCTGCACAAGCCCACCTGAACTATAGTCCGGAACCTATCCACCAACCCCTCTGGCCTAGTGCCAGCCCGGTAAGGACCCTCAACCTGTGTCCATCCTTGGAATCACCTCCAAAACTCTGACTCCACCCACAGTTCAGACCCACAAGGCCTCACAGCAGCCAGTGAACTGAGCTGCAACTCTCAGCCAGGCACCACTGGAGGGGAACAAGCTGGGTGGATCCAGAACAAACCCCCACAGTTGCTAACAGCATAACTTCACCAAAATACATAGCTCACTGCCATACAAAATGATAACAACAAGGAGTAAGATGCAGGCACAGGGCCCAAGCCCACCCAAATTAAACACGGGAGATGATGCTGTGGAAGAAAACGAGAATCATGCAGCCAAGACTCTGAAATTGAGATAGACAGAAAACTACAGAAAATTAGAGAACAACTCAGATCAGAGATAACTTCTGAAATAAAAAAATCCATGAATTAATAGAATCTAAGATGGGTAAACAATTGCAGAAATGTGTGGAACAAATAAGAACAGAAATAACCCTTGAAGTAAAAAAAGACATATCTAAATTAATGGCATCTCAAATA
>PVKN010015017.1:0-18726 GCA_004027915.1 Capromys pilorides
TTTGGATACAATTTTTAAAAAGACATTTCATCATTGATTTTCTTGCTTTTCTCCAGCCATTTACATGGAAATCAATAAATATGCCATTTGGCATTCATAACTTACATGAATGTACAATTCTACTTTATTATACATACTGTTTCCAAATTTAAAGATTCACATATAGTTAGCATTCTAAAAATACTTAAAATTCCAGAATAGTCTCATGTTAAACTATATCAACCCTAAACATCACATATAGTTTCACAAACTATTTTTTTTTAATTTATTTATTTATTTGACTTATTTATTTGTTTGTTTGCTTGTTTGTTTCTTTCTTTATTTTATGGCTGGCTCAGCCTGCCCTAGTGGTGGGGCTGGCGCAGCATGTGGTGCCGGGGATCGAACCGCAGTCCCTACAGTTGCCTGAGCTCTCCTAAGCAGGCGCTTTAGACCAGTGAACCACCTCGCCAGCCCAGTTTCACAAACAATGTATAGGCAACCTTTTTTCTTACAATCTGATTTCAAATATAAGCAGTTGTACACTTATAAAAGGGTATCAAATACTTTTGATTTAATGGGTTGGTTTAGTGAAAAACTGTTCAAAACTCACCACCAACGATGTTAATCTTTCTCAGTTTTGACCAAAACAGCCTAGATACTTTATCTACAAAATTATTTATTATCTTTAATATATCTACATGCCAGGCATGGTAACATACACGTTTAATCCCAGCACTCCAAGAGAGAGGCAGGATTGCAAGCTTAAACCCAACTTAGTCAAAGGACTGGGAACATGCTCAGTGAAAAGGCCCCTAGGTTGAATCCCCAGTAATGTGCACACATATGCACAGGCACATGCATACATATAACAGGCAGCAGGGCCAAATGAAAGGGGCTTTTACTGGCTAAATCATGGTACTATGACCACCAAAATAACTTCCTAAGTATTATTGGTGGAGTGAATAATGCATGACATTCATACTGATAAAGAAGATAAATAGGTAAGGAGAGGACTCTTGCTTACAGAAGAATATCAAGTGTCGAAACTAATAAAAAGTGAAAGAAAGACTATAAACAGCATCATTCTATAACCATCAAAATAAAGGCAAGACTCATCAAAGGATGCTACACATAAGGAAAATTTTGGTAAGAAGCACAATATTTGCAGGATCCAAAACTATATTCCTACATGTTTATTGGTTGCAAGGGAAAAAGTAATAACTGCATGGTGAAGGACACTGGCTGTTACCTTTGGCCAATCACAAGTAATACAGTATCACCCATAAGAGATGGAAAGATCTCACCATGCCTCCAGGCATGCTACCCTGAGAAGGATAAATCATTTAACTAACAATGTACTAACATATGAATGCCATAGCCATACTGCCAAGTGGGTGGTATAAGCACCACTGTCATACCAGGCAGCTTTTACTCAATGCAAGAATCGGCCAGTTCAAAAGACACTTGCCTGAGCATCACTTGAAACAGTATGCAAACAAACACTGCCTGAGAGTCACACAGAGTAAACTGTTAAGTGGATGCTTTTATCACTGAAAAGATCAATAAAAGTACTTAGATCCATTTGTACACCAGTGGTAAAAGCCACCCAGCGGGAATCATGCCTGTATCAGTGGTGCTTAAAGCCAGCAGGAATGTGTTAAAGACACCCACCCACCCACACGCACACCTACAAACATGAAAGCCCATGGAAAGGATATAGGTTAAAGGAGCATGAAGAGACACAACGATATTCAAAACTTGATCCTAAACTGAACCCTGTTAATACAGGGATTCTATGAAGAATCTTTGTGAGTTAATCTACACACCTCAAAAATGGGCAAATTATACTGAAGTTAGATTTAGGTAAGCTGACAACTGTGCCATGAGGATGTAAGAGAATCTCCCTATTCTTCGGCAGTACACGCTGAAACCACGCAGGATGGAACACTCCTATAATTCCAGCTGTTCAGAGGCTGAGGACTTGGGGCACAGTTCAAGGGGGGTGCACCCTTGAGTTCAACCCCAGAACTATATAAGAAAAAAGTATGCACTGAAATCAGAGGCAAAAGATCACAGTACACACAACTTATTTTAAAAATATGCACAGAAAACACAAGAAAGTGTGCAAATGATAAGAAAAGCAGAGAAAATGTTAACCATAGGTGAACTAGGTAAAGGGTACATTAAATATGCTCTGTACCATGCTTACTGGAACAAATTATTCATAAAACTGAAATTATTTCTATTATTTTTTAAAAATGTATTTAGTATAGGGTCTACAGGGTCTCATCACACAGGTCAGACTCCTAGTGATCCTCATGTTTTCAGCCTCCCAAGTGCTAGGATTACAGGCACAGACCACCATGCCCAGTTTCAATCAACGGCTCTGTGTGCCCTAGGGGGTAGGCCAGCACAGCTGGCGATCTGCCTAACCAGATGCTTTAATCCACTAAGCTATCTGGACAGCCCTGAAATTATTTTTAAATAAAGGTTTAAAGATCACTTTTTTTGAAGGAAAGGTTTATTTACTCACATAAAGATAATTACATGACTTTAAATAAGTGATTTATAACCCATTCATAAATAAATTGAAAAAAAAGTTTTGTGTAGTACTGGACATTGAACCTGGGGCCTTTACAATAAAGTATTTCTCCACTCCTTTTTTTTGGAGACAGGGTTTTGCCAAGTTGCTCAGGCGGGGCTTGAACTTCTAATCTTGCCTCAGCCTTCCAGAGCTAGGATTATAGGTATATGTCACCACATCTGGCTGGTATTTTTGAAATTTCCCTATAAGAATTACTCCAGAGTGAAACTCTACTTAGCAATTTTAAAGGATGCTGAATATTTGACAAGGAAATATATACAAGATTCATTCCAAGGGAGAAAAATAAGCTTGCCAGCATATTACATGGTGGATCCATTTTACTCCAGAGGCACACTTCCAGAGGCACAAAAGACGGTGGCACCCCAAGTGCACCCAGTGTACAGGTGCCCCAGATTCACCCCCACTCCTCACCCCAGACCTTGGTGCTCATCAGTAGAGCTCATCTCCTAAGGCCTTTGGTGACTGAACCTGTTCCAGGGAACATCCATATTAGACCTGTGAAGACCACTTCAAGGCAGTCAGTCCACTGAGCAACACACTCCAAAAGCACAGGGATAATAACCTACATAGTAAACTTTGACCTATGGAAGACAGTGCCAGCTAAAGCCTCTCTCCACTCCTCTCCCACCTGACCTAAGGCACAGTGCCTGGACGAAGTCTATCTGGAAGTTATCATAAACCAGCTGCATTTTTTACAAAGGCTGACCAGCTTTGCCACTCACACTTGCCCTCAGATGGCACCTACTGCTAGAGTCTGAGAAGCTAAGCTTTCCTACTCTTTCCTACAAAACTGGGCTGACACGTATAGGTGGGGGGGAGGGGATGACCCACGGTACACATGCAGCAGACGGCTGTTAATATAAAGGCTCACCATTATCATCATCATCATCATTACCATCATCATCATCATCATCAAGTTAATTTCTGGCCAGAATTACAATTTAAGTTTCCTCCTTTTAGCTTTATGTTCTCCTGTAGCATCCTGAATTAATGTGTATTTCTTTTGTGAAAAAGCTTGGGAAGCTAGGCACAATGTCTCCACTTGGAAGCTCAAATAGAAAAAGTGTAAGTGCAAGGCCAGACTGTACAACTTAGCAGAACCTGTCTCAAACTAAAATTTACGAAGACTGGGACTGTTGCTCAAGGCCAAGAGCACTTGTCTAGCCCTAGGTTAAACCCATAGTATGGGCTGAATAAATAAACAAGGTTAAAAGAACCTTAAAAAGGTGAACTGCATATAGTCCTTTCTCATATCCATGAGAGAATGATTCAAGGACAACCCTCTCACATAGTGGACACCATAATGCAATGATGCTTAAGTCTCTTACATAAATGGCGTACAGTACACATAACCTACTACAAAGGCTGAGTTTGAGATTAAAAATCAGTTAAAAATGGTTCTCACTGTTGCTTTTGTCAATAAATGCTATATAAAGAGTTATCTGGTAATGTTTAGAAAGCGACAAGGGAAAATGTCTAGACATGTTCAATAAAGACTGAATTTATCTCTAATATTTTCAGTTTACACTTGGTTGAATCTAAGGATAGATAATAAGTAGATACGGAGAACAGGATGTTTTTGATATATGTATCAAACATTCAAGCATCAGCACAAAAGATGCTTACAAATCTTGGTATTTTTAAGGGTCAAAATCATTTGTCAGTGGCATCATTTCAACACGTATTTTTAAACTGAAACTCACTGCACACTACTTTTGGTCTTACATTACTAAGGCAACTGGTTTTTTTTGTTGTTTTTTTTTTGAGACAAGGTCTCACTATGCAGTTCAGGCTACCCTTGAATTCAGTACACAGCCATGAGTTCAAGACCTGCATGGGCTACATAGTGAGTTCAACACTTGAACTAAACAGTGAGACTGTATCAAAAAAAAAAAAAAAAAAAAAAAAAAAAAAAAAAAAAAAAAAAAAAAAAAAAAAAAAAAAAAAAAAAAAAAAAAAACACACCCAATATTAAAACTGGATCTCTATCTCTTAACCACGTAAACTAAAATCTAAATGGATCAAAGATCTAAATACTAAAACTGCTGGAAGACAGAATAGGTAAAACTCTCGAAAATATTGGTATAAGCGAATACTTTAATGAATAAAACCCAACTGCACAGGAACTACCACAAAGAAACAACATCTGAGATCTCATCTTACTAAAACACTTCTGCAGAGGGCTGGCCAGATAGCTCAGCGGACTGGACTTCAATTCCTGGCTTGCCACGCTGGCCTTATCCCTAGGGTGTGCTGAAACAGGTGATTGAGACTGGGTGTGGTGGCACACCCCTGTAATCCCAGCACATGGGAGGCTGAAAAACAGGAAAGATCACTACAAGTCCAATCTGTATAGTCAGACCCTATAGACCCTGTACGAAATACATAAAAAATAAATAAAATAAAAAGCTTTTGCAGACCAGCAAGCTAGCTCAGCAAACTAAGTGCCTGCTTAGGCAAGCCCAGGGATCTGGATTCAGTCTCAGGAACTGTACCCCATGCTGGCCCCGCCAACCATGCACACTGAGCCAGCTACCAAGACTGGGCATGGTGGTGCACATCTGTAATCCCAGCACTGGGGAGGCTGTAAACAGGAGGGTCACTACGAGCCCCAGCTGCATAGTAAGACCCTGTACCAACTGCATTAAAAAAAAAAAAAAAAGTTTTTGCACATCAAGATACTACCAACAGGGCTGGCAAGATGGTTCAGTGGTCTAAAGCGCCTGCTTAGGAAAGCTCAGGCAACTGCAGAGACTGCAGTTCAATCCCCGGCATCACATGCTGCGCCAGCCCCACCACCAGGGCAGGCTGAGCCAGCCACAAAATAAATAAATAAACAAACAAACAAGCAAACAAATAAATAAAATTTAAAAAAAAATTAAAAAAAGATACTACCAACAGTGGGGTCGGGGAGATAGCTCAGGGGCACAAGTGCCTGCCTGGCAAGTGCAAGGTCCTGAGTTCAATCCCCAGTTCCGCCAAAAAAAAAAAAAACAGTTGGAAAAAGATACTACCAACAGAGTGAAGAGACAATCCACAATGTGGGAAGCATGTTTAACAGCTGTTCCTCAGACAAAGGATTACTATCAAGAACCTATAAAATACTCAGAATTATCAGACTGGGGACATAGTGCAGCAGTCTAAGTGCCTGCCTAGCAAGCACAAGGACCTGGGTTTGATCCCTGGTACTATATGCCACACCAGCTATTAGCCACCAAAACCAGGCATGGTGGTACATGCCTATAATAACCCCATCCCTGGGGAGGCTGAGGCAGGAAGATCACTTGAGTCTGTGCTCCACAGTGAGATCCTGTACCAAATAAATAAATAAAATAAATAACTTTTAAAAATTAAAAAAAAAAAAAAATTAGCAGACCTCTAAAACTTAAAGACATAAGGGGCCAGGGAGATAGCTCCACAGCACAAGTGCCTGCCTGGCAAGTGCGAGGTCATGAGTTTGAATCCCGGTCCTGCAAAAAATAAATAAATAAAAATAAAATTTAAAGACACAATCCAAAAATGGGCACTTGAGCTGGCAGGACTGCTCAACAGACAAAGCACCTCAACTGAGGAATGCATAAAAAGATGCAGCCTTTTATCAGCAGCAAAAATGATAGAGACTTTTATAGGTAAATGGATACAACTCAAGACCAAACTCCTTGGGTTGGGGAGACAGCTCAGGTGCATAAGCACCTGCCTGGTCATGAGTTTGATCCCCAGTACCAAAAATAAATAAAAATAAAAATATATAGATATAGATATGCCAGGTGTGGTGGCACATGCCTGTAATCCTAGCACTTGGGAGGCTGAGGGAGGAGGATCAGTGCAAGTTCAAGACCAGCCTTGGCTACAAAAGTGAGATCAAGGCCAACCTGAACTGCATATCAAGACCTTGTCTCAAAAAAAAAAAAAAAAAAAAAAATATATATATATATATATATATATACACACACACACACAATATGTATATATATGAAATGAGACCATACTCTTAAATGAAATAAACCAGATACACATGTGTAAACATTATACTGTCTCCCTAGTGTGAGAAGCCGAAAGAATAAGATACAAAACATAAGACAGATACTGTAAAATGGGAAGAAATTTTTTAAAAAAAGAAGCTGGGCTGGGGGAATAGAGAAAAGGGAAAGGAAAAAAAAAAGAAACATATATATGATAGTTAAGATAGTTACACTACTTATTTCCCTTATTCTTAGTTCACCGAAAAGAAAGGTTTGTGCTGTTTGGATAATTAAATAACAATATCCTGTACTCTGAGTAATTAATTAAAGATAATAATACACAACTTATTAACCTATTACCTTGTTTTGAAATTGTCCTTCTCTTTAAAAATAAATAAGACTGTTCTCATAATGCAACCAAAGCAGCAAAAAAACTATGACACAAGTTAAAATTTGAGTTAAGGTTAATACTTGAGACCCTGCAGACATAACTATTTTAGCTAATAATGGTCATGATTTTATAAACCATTTAAGATTATGCAACTGAACACTTTTTTTGTTTGTTTTTAATGTATTTGGTACAGGATCTGCAGGGTCTTCAGGGTCTGACTATAGAAATCAGACTCTAGTGATTCTCCTATTTTCAGCCTCCCAAGACCTGGAATTACAGGCACAAGCCACCAGGCTCAGTCTCAATTGCCTTCACAGGGAGCCTGGGGGTGGGGATGGGGCTGGCATGGCACATCCTGGACGAACCCTGCCCACTGGGCTCTGCCTAAGCAGGTGCTTCAGTCTGCTGAGCTATCTGGCCCTGCAACTGAACATTTTTGTTAGCTATAAGAAATAGGAAAATAAAACGCAAATAAATAATAAAAGAAATAAAAAAACAGACACCGTCACCCAAAGAATCCAAACTAAATACTGTTCGTGACAATCATATCAGCTCTTTATCCACACACATTTTTTCATTTAATCTTCCCAAAAGCCCTGAGACAAGGTATCTCTTTGCAAATGAGAAAAAAATAACGAAAAGATTAAACAAGCAGATTTGAACCACATTCTGCTATTGCTATTCCCATCAAGTTACCTCACAGCTGCTGGGGGAAAAACTCTGAAAACAATTTCTATTGTGAATAAAGAATGATCATCTTTAAAATAAAGCAATGATGAGCACCTGAATTAGGATGTAACATGACATTTCAAGAAGAGTGATTCAAACGCTAAATTATTGTTCTCCATACACTTAAAGCTATTAGGACATACTTTCACACATACAAATGATACTAAAAAATGAGTATTTTCTGTGTGGAAGTTGGTACTCAGGGTTCAACAGTGTCTAATTTTACAAGACAAAGTCTATAGCACTCAGTTATACCTACCTGTCCCCAAAGGAGTATCTCATGACTGACTTACCCCAACATTTTCAGTTTACACAGTATAGAGTAAGCAATTCATTAGTGTGGATAAGACAAATAACCTCATAGAAAAAGTTTACTTGACATTCAGAGACAGTTCCTATGTTCTTAAGCCTCTACACAGATGGACAGAGTGTACTTAGCCTTGAAAGATTATAAATTTGATCTACGAAGCCAAAAACACTTACCGATAACATTATGCTTTGAACTGAAAGGATCTACAATTGTTTGATCTCTGTAACTTCGAAAACCCTGGATAATCACCTAATGAAAAAAACATTTTTGAGAACATACGAAAACAACTCTAAATCAGTATCTTCCCTTTCTTATTCTTCCAATGCATGAATAGGAAATGTTTGACTTCCATATAAAAAAATTCATTTTGGATCGTGGAGGTTGACAATTCCGCTAAAAACCATGCCTGTCTTAGTACTCTGCCATTGCGGTGCTTATGCTTACGAATACAAGGTCCCGTGAAGGAATTCTCAAAATCAAGTGCATCTGAAGCTAACTGGGTCACCGCACGCTGCCATACCGCAGTAAATTAAACCTACCACGCAAGCAGACAAGTGGCAGCTTTGTGACTCGGGGACCAGTAACCGCCCCAAAATGCAGCCGACACCCTCGCCAGCCCCCAAAGCAATGCTCCCACGGAGGAGCGCTCGGAGGCCGACCCATCCGATAGAAAAGCGCCCCCAAACCGGGTGCGTGGGCCCACCTTTGTGGTGGACTCGGCAGGGAGACCGTCCAGACGCCAGTCAACAGCGACAGGAGACGCCACCCGGCCTCCGACGAGGCAGAGCCCACCAGCGTCCTTCCCAGGGAGAGCCAGGAGCGCGAAAGCCCCGGATGACAGCTTCCACCACCCCCGCCTCCCTCCCGCCAGGGGCGCCCAGGCCCAGGAGGCCGTCGTCCCGCACGCCGTACCCCCGCGCGCTCGCCGGCTGCCAGGGAGGTCCGGGCCCGGCCGCAGCACGCCCCGGCGCCACTGGGGACGCCCCACGTGTCTGCCCTCCAGTCACGCACCCCTCGCGCCACACTGGTCCGGGCCCGCCGCCGAGGAGACGCGGCCGCGGGCCACCCGCGCGCAAAACCTCCGCCTCCAGAGGCAGTCTTCACCTAGCCGTGAGGGCAGGAAGGACGCGCGGCCCCTACCTGCTTTATGTACATGGCTCCCCGTCCCTGGTAGGGAAGAGGGTCTCCCCTAGGAGCAGCTACAGCGGGGCCGCAGGCTCTGAAGAAACGCCAGGAGACCCCTCCCCCCGAGGGCCGCTCGCACCCCTCCAGCCGAAGAAAATGGCGGCGTGCGGGGAGGCGGAGTCCGCGCCTCGGGCGGAACCAACTTCGAAGCCAACAGCAGTGTAGGGGGATCTGGTGTGTCTTCTCTTCGTTTTTATTTTTGTTTTATTTCTGACAACAATATTTCTACTCCGTTCTTCCGTAGATACCATTTGTCTGTGAAATTTGTATCTGTTTTCTGAAGCTCGGTTGGGAGTTCCATCTGGAAGTCTTGACCATAAAGTTGGCCTGTCCTCCCTCCGTACGTGGAGCTAATGGTGCCGTCCACAAGTCGGGGAAAGTTGGGCGCCAAAGCTGAGCGTAAATTTGTAAGAGCCAATAGGAGAACGGGCCGGAGGCCACGTGACTGCCAGCTGTTTTTAAAAAACGTAAAGCTGTTAGACCCAGCGAATCCTCAAATTTTCGGAATCCTGGTGACAGCTAGAATTTAGGGTAGAGTACCTGCAGCTCAGTTACTCTTTCTGGCCCTGAAGCTTTCACCGGTTTTGAATGCCTCCCTCCCACGGGTTCCGAGACTACGAGACCTGTCGCCCCGAAGAGCCCTGCCGATGCTAGAAAATTTGCCTAGATAATATAACACCCCGGGAGCCGTGGCTGCTCTGCCATATATTTTAAATCTAGGCAGATTTGCACAGTGATAACAAACAAATGAAGTTAAATACTTCCTTTAAAAAAATCGCAAAAATATCAGGTACTTAGTGGCAACCGTAAGTAAATCTGGTCCCCCTCAGTCTTCAGGAGAAAAACGGGATCTGTTTAAAACTTGAACCTTTGAACTGCGTTGAAATTACTTGCTGCAAACCGTAGAATACCCAAATGGGCCGTAGCCACCCATGTCGCTGCCTCAGGATCTGGCCCCCGTTATTTGTAGACTGAGCTGTTTTATAATCTCTAAATTCTGTTAACAAACATAACATATTGCCTTTGGAATCCAGGTCAGATACCATACAGCCCATGGCCAAATACAAAACGCATTGGTTTAAACATTTTCCCTGAGGATTAAGGTCTCTTAGGTGTGGTTTAGGGATTTTGTTATTATTTAAAGTTTTAAGGTGGGAATGGCAGGGGAGGGGGGGATAAAGTTTTAAGGCTGGGCATGGTGGCTCAGGGCTGTGATCCCAGCAATTGGGTGGCTGAGGCAGGAGGATCCTTGGGAGTTTGAGAACAATCCAGACTACAAGGTGGGCTCATGGCCAGCCTGAAATATTTATAAAGCATAGCTAGATCCTATCTCAAATACATAGATGAATAAATAAATAAAATTAAGCTTAAAGGCCGGGAATAGACCTCAGCTCAGCAGCATAAGCGCCTGTCTGGCGCTCGTCAATCCCCGGCGATGGAGTTGAGTCGTGGTGGCACACGCGTAAGATCCCAGCACTGGGGAGGTGGAAAACAGGATCACTGTGAGTCCAAGCTGTGTAGCGAGGCGTGCGGCGTTGGCGGTACCGTGGTGAGCATAGCTGCCTTCCAAGCTGTGTAGTGAGACCTTGTACCAAATAGATAGATAGATAAATAAATAAATAAGTTTTAAGCTCCAGTTTTTTTTAACTTTAGTTATTTATTTGTATTATGGCCGGCTCAGCCTGTCCTGGGGGTGGGGCTGGCGCAGCATGTGGTGCCGGGGATCGAACCTCAGTCCCTGCGGTTTCCTAAGCTTGGCTAAGAAGGCATTTTAGACTGCTGAGTTATCTCACTGGCCCCTAAACCTCCAATTTTGAGCTCATAAAAATGAAGTTGATAAGGGCCAGTGACATTGATCAGCGGTCTAAAATGCCTGCTTAGGCAACCGCAGGGACTGTGGTTCGATCCAGGGCACCACATGCTGCGCCAGCCCCACCCCCAGGGCAGGCTGAGCCGGCCAAAACAGAAAGAAAGAAAGAAAGAAAGAAAGAAAGAAAGAAAGAAAGTTTTTTTAAAAAAATGAAGTTGATAATACCACCTAAACATTTGTGATGACTTTCACAGTAAAGATATTTCTACTTTCTGGGGTTTTTTTGTTGTTATTCTTGTTACTGGGAATCGAGCTATGGGCCTCACATTTGCCAGGCAGGTGCTGTGCTGCCGAGGTACATCCCATCTCAGACATTTCTACTTTCTGCCTTAGCCGTTTCGTAGTAAATGATTTTTTTTTTTTCTTCTGAGTATGGAAGCGAGGGTAGCAGGATGGTGGGCTCTACCACGAATTTACATCGCTATCCCATTTTAAATTTGGATGACAGGATCTCCTTAAGTGACCAAATTACCCAGGTTGGGCTCTCACTTGAGATCCCCCGACTCGGTCTCCCAGGTTTGCACCACTTCGACTATCCCCCATCATTTTATGTCTATGTTGAAATGGTCTGCGTAGGTTACTCAGGCTGGCTCTTAAACTTTGATTTATCTGCCTCAGCCGCACCGGGTTTATGTGAATTATATACAGTCCGCAAATATGCAGGCAAGAAAAACCCATTGAAACATTAAATCATCAAGGTGTTTGGTAGTGCTATTTTCTCATTCTTTTATTTGTCTCTAGACAAGAATCTGGATCCGCAGGGGCTACAGCCCCGCAGAATAAGGGCCTTGGCAAGCGCAACGTCTTGAGTTTGATTCCTGGCATAAATAAAACAAACAAATAAATAGATAAACCCAAGAGACAAAGAGCTTTATTTTGTTCCTTTCATTTCCTCAGTAATTAGTTCATAAAAAATACTTATGAATGAAAAATGCAGGGAAGCAAAACACTACAGTGTCTGGCTCCCATATGCCACCTAGTGGCGAACGTTACCAAATACAACGCGTCAGGTGATAAAAAGCGAAAGGAATGCTAAAAATGGAAAACCCTTTTATAACCATCAGAGTAAACGAAATGTAGCACTAATACATTGACAATAAGAGTAAACTACTGTTACATGCAATAACATGAATAGGTCTTCAGAATACAATACTGAATGGCTTTGTGCTCTAGTGGGTGCCTTTTAATAGAAGATTCTAGGACGTGTGAAACAAATCTAAGGTAGATAATATCAGAAAGGACTTTGCTTCAGGGAAGATAGGATACTGAAAAGAAATACAAGAAAGTTGTCTGTGGAATGGTGATAATGTTCTGTATCATTATAGGAGTCTGGAATCCAAAGTTTATGCATTTATCAAACCTCGTTCGCTATTCACTTAAGATTTTATATTTCATTGTATATATGTAAATTTTATATTAAAACATAACAAATAAATGTGAAATTCTAGTGGTATGAATGCTGAAGTACTTGGGAAATAGTAGTGATGTTTTCAACTTATCTGGAAATGAGTCTAAAACCTTGATTGACAGACGTAATAAAGCAGGTATAAAATTCATGGGAAAATTATATAGGAGGCATATGGCTTTTACTGTAAATTTCTTTTTCTTCTTCTTTTTTTTTTCTTTTTGAGACAGGGCCTCACCATGCAGTTCAGGCTGCTCTTGAGCTCACTTTTGTAGCCCAGGCTGGTCTTGAACTTACACTGATCCTCCTGCCTCAGCCTCCCAAGCGCTGGGACTACAGGCGTGCGCCACCATGGCCCTTTTACTGTAAATTTTGTAGATTGTCTCTTGTCTTTTGAAATTGAACATAACATGTTGGCAGATAATAGTCCTGTGCAATGCAGTCTATTCTTACCTCTCTGTTCTCATCTGTGGCTACTGTTCCCTTTCTTTCTTTTTTTAATGTGTTTAGTACAGGGTCTACAGGGTCTCACTACACAGACTGGACTAGTGGCGATCCTCCGGTTTTCAGCCTTCCAAGCGCTGGCATTACAAGTGCGGGCCACCACGCCCAGGCTCAATCATCCCCGTCTCAATCAACCTTAGTGCTATCTGGCTGCCCTCCACAGTTCCCTTTCTAGCTACATTTGAAGGTATCCTGTGTCTGCTGCCTCAAGGCTTTGCACTTCCCCCTCCAGGTCCCTGAAGTTCTCTCCCCTCCTTTCGAGAGTCTGATATGGAATACCTCCCGAAGCACACGTGTCCAAGCGTTGGTCCCAGAGTGGTGCTTTGGAGAGGTTGTGAAAGTGCTAAATTGCAAAGCTGGTGGGAGGTCCTCAGGTCGCTCTCCTCAGTGGACAGTGTCCTTGAAGGAGACAGCAGAGCTCCCAACTTCTTGCTCTTCCTTTTTTTCAACTTCCAGCCTTGGGGTAAGTAATTTTGCCCTGCCATATGCTCCCACCTTGTTATGCCATCTTTTCCCTATCGTTCCAAGCCTTGTATCATTTTTTTGACTGAAGATCTTTTTTTTTTTTTTAGGACTGGGGTTCAAACTCACGACCTTGCACTTGCCAGGCAGGCACTTGTGCCACGGAGCTATCTCCCCAGCCCCTTGACTAAAGATCTTGAAAATGAAAAAAATCTTAATGATAAGTTGGGTACCTGAAACATCCCCTAAGATCCAGTGGGAAAACTTCAGACATTATGAAAAACTTGTCATTGAAACACTAATTTCCTGAACAAACTCTGCTAAGCACTTTCCCAGGTCTCCACAGCCTTCATCCCCCACGTTCGTGGAATCACTCGGTGCACTTCCCCGTGCCTCTGACTTCCTCCCGTAACGTGCTTTTGGGATTCATCCACCTTGTGGTCTACGTTGACGGGCCTACTATGGCTGCATAGTATTTCACTGTGTGGCCATTCCACATCTTGTTTGCCCCTTCATGAGTAGATCGACCCTGGGGTTATTTCCACTTTGGGCTACTGTGACTAAAGTGCTAGGAGTACTTGAATTAGTTTCTTTTCTCATTGCTGAAACAAAGTACCCACAGCCCAAACTTGAGAGAGAAGTTTATGTGGCTCAGGGTTCGTAGAGGTTTCAGTCTGTAGTCGGCAGGCTCCAAGGCAGGTAGCATGGCAGAGGAGTATCACAGAAAAGGAACAGGCCCTGCAGGGCAGAAGGTAGCAAAGCAGGCAAGCAGAGGCCTCGGAAGCTTTGCTGGATGCCTTTTATACTCTTATCTAGGTCACTGGGATTCTGGTGGCCACAACCCAGTCATCGGACTCATTCAGTAGTCACGCCTCCAGCGTCATCCCAGCATGTCTATGAAAGATTTCATCTGACCACATTTCCTGGGTCCTTCAGTTTTCACCCCTCATGTCATGAAGGTCTCTCCTTAACTGTCACGCTAGCAGAAAGATCTCTTCTCACCTCTGTCTAAAATAACAGCGCCCCTTGGTCACTCCTCAGGTTTTATGCCGCTTCATTTTTCTTTAGCTCACTTTCTGTCCAATACGGAGAGTCTTCTACGCTTCCCTCATTTGTGGCCTCTGCCTCAAGCCTGCCTGGCTCTATGCTCCTGGAGGAAAAGGATTTTTGCTTACTTTGTTCGTTGTTAGTTCTCAGTACCCATCATAGACTCACAATAGGTGATCAATAACAATTTGCAAGATTAACCCTTCAGTGTTTAGTGTTGCAAACACTTGTAACAGTGAAACAATAATTTTTTTCTTCAAATTCTTTTTCCTTAAACATTTGTAGGTAACACATATGACTTTCATGCAAACAAATTTTTAATGTAGCCTTCAGCATGAATGGATGAATGATTCCTCACACCCTCCCCCACACAAGGTTACCAAAGCTTTTCGTCTTTCATGATCAGAAATGTAAATAGTGGTATTCTAACATATTCTAGCTGCATTTTTAGTTTAGTGAGTGAGGTTTCATGCCTTTTCATGTTCTTAAATGTTCTTTTTATTTCTAGGCCTACAAACACCACTATTTTCAAAAGATGTGATATACACATTCCTTCAGGAGGCTAATAGCTGCTGGGGTGGTGACACCATGACTGTCATCCCAGCTCATGGGGAGGCTGAGGCAAAAGGGTTCCTTGAGCCCAGCAGTTCAAAGACAGCTTGAGCAACCTCACAGGATCCCATATCAAAAATAAAGAAAGAGCAATAGATGCTGTGGGATCATTTGGTCTTTCTGTACTTTATCGGGGTTTAGAAAAGTATTTGTTGAATGAAAGAATGAAGCAAGAATATCAAAAAGACAATGTCTAGGGGCCTGGGAAGATAGCTCCGTGGCACAAGTGCCTGCCTGGCAAGTGCAAGGTCATGAGTTCGAACCCTGGTTCTGCAAAAAAGCAAACAAAAAAAAGTTTTTAGGTGCCTGGGGAAAAAGACAATGTCTAGAAGAATGAGACAGGCTTCGTGAAAGTTTCTCATGTTTGAGGTTAGGGAGATAGCTCACCGGTCTAAGTGCCTACCTGGCAAGTACAAGGTCCTGAGTTCAATCCCTGGTACCGCCTACTGTGCTGGCCCCAGAACCTCAGGTGTGCTGAGCCAGGCCCAACGCCAGATGTGGTGGCACATGCCCATAATCCCAGCACTGGGGAGGCTGAGACAGGAGAATCACTCTGAGTCCAAACTGCATAGTGAGACACTGTATCAACAACAAAGAAATAATAAGATAAAATTTTAAACAAAAAGGAAGTTTCTCATGTTTAAAATGAGTCTTCCAAACCTTTTTTAGAAATCTTTACAGGACATGTGGTGCACGCTCATAAATACAGCACTTGGGAGCCTGGGGCAAGAGGATCATTGTGAGTTCGAAGCCAGCCTGGGCTACATAGTGATAACCTGTCTCAAAAAAAAAAAAAAAGGATTAAAAATGGCAGATTAAAGACTGGCAGAAAATAAAACCTATCTATTTTGGAATCAAAGACACCTAGAAAACAGCAATTTAGTGGAAAACGAAACAAAAGAAAAATCCAGCCATGGTGGATGGTGGTGCATGTCTGTAATCCTAGTACCTAGGAGGCAGAGACAGGAGGATTGCCATAAGTTGAGACCAGCCTGAGCTATATAGTTAGTTTAGGGGCAGCCTAAACTATGCAGCAAGATCCTGTCTCAAAATCAAAAAAAATAGTTAGGTTTCTGGGAATCAAAAAGGCACTGATGAGAAAACTAGAAACTACAGAGCGCTGGAGAAACACAACACAGAGAAAAGAACAAAACAAGCTGTAAAGTTGACTCCAGCTCTCCGCGCGGGGTGGTGGGAGGACACCTCTGTCTCCACTAACACAAGGTAAGCCCAAGGAGGGCCAGCGGCTGCAGGGAGAAACAGTGGACCAGGCCGGCAGGGGAGCTCCCAGAGAAGCGCATGGCTAGTGTAAACTCTAGAAACAGCGTGGACTCTTACCCTGAAACTGACTTCTTCCACATGGCAGGCTGGGGTGACAGAAGACACCCGCTGCAGTACCTGAATACTTGAGAATGTTTAACAAGAAGCCATTCTGGGAAGGGTTCGATTGTTTTAAAATGAGATCAAGAACAACTACACTTCAGAGAAAGAGGGGGGAGATGGCACCAGAGATAATCATGGCACCAGGATGGGCTAGATAAAGGCCCCTAAAAAGTTGAGGCTCAGGCGAGAAAGGACAAAGGGGCTGCGCCACACCGTGGTGAGCAGTCACGCTGGTTGTGTGTGGATTTCCAAAGGGTCGGGGCCTAAAATTGCTGGCATGGAGCCAGGTAGGCTCTTGATTCCCACCTCCACCTTGCTGCCTAGATCCAGGGCAGAACTCAGTGGTCTGTTTGCTCTTCCCATCTGCCAGCAAGATCAGGGAGAGACCTCCCTTGGGCAGCTGCCATAGCCCAGGATGCACAGACAGAGGGGCAGGCCACACAGCTAGGCAGAGAAAGCAGGGACTGGGGCACGTGGAAGGACATGGGACCTGGGAGTGGCTGGAGCGAATATAGCCCTAGCATAGTAACCATGGCCAACCATGCCCAGCAGGAAAGATTGGGGCAGGATTCAGCATTCACACACAAAAACATGAGTGTGGAAACAAAATGGGATTTAGTAGTGACCCTCTCCCTCTTCCGGATCTGGTACCTTCCAGGAACACAGACCCTGGAAAGAAACCAGTCATCCAAAAACATGGAGGAATTTTTTTGATGCATTTCTTTTTCTCTTCATCGGTATTTCATTGCATCTGTGTTTTACTTCTGGTAAGATGGCAGAGTGGTGAGCAGCAGAGACCGAGCCTTTTCCAAATTTGGAATCCAGATGCTGGAATACAGCGACACGCGAAAGAGAAGGGAAGAGTGAGGCCCTGGGACCTAGGAAAGACCTGAAGCCCACGGGGAGAGAGAAGAAAGACTTCAGTGAAGGAGCGGGGAGGGGAGGGAAGCAGGCGGCAGGGGGCACTTTCTCCCTGAAGCTGAGCTCACTGAGTGGGAGGAGCGCCCGCTCGGAGCCTGCAGGTGCACAGGGACTGAGGCAGCCACAGAGGCCTCTGTGGAGAAACCTACAGAGCACACGGTGCCTGGGGAGCGCGTTGTCAGGCTGGGTCTTCCCCCAGGAGAGGGCAACTGGCCGGTACCCATCCTGCAGAGCAGCCGTGGGCAGCTCCATCAGGGGCCTCAGTGTCAACGGGAGGCTGCCGAGCTCCAGCCAGCAGGAAGCACAGAGAGCGTTAAAGCCAGACGCCAGCCTAACAGCCTGGACTTCAGCAGAACTAAAGCCCAGGCTTGCTGGGATTGCTCACTCCCTGCCTAGAGCGATGGCTGGCTTGATGGCTGGCTTGATGGGATGAATCAACGCAGATCTGGTCCTTGTTTGCCCAAGGTGTCCACACACTTTTTGTTTGTTTGTTTGTTTGTTTGTTTATGGCCAGCTCAGCCTACCCTGGGGGTGGGGCTGGCGCAGCATGTGGTACTGGGGATCAAACCACAGTCCCTATGGTTGCCTAAGCTTTCCTAAGCAGGCGCTTTAGACTGCTGAACCATCTCACCGTGTGCCTACACACTTTGTTTTTTGTTTGTTTTGTTTTTTTAGGTTTTTTTTTTTTTTTGGCAGGACCGGGGTTCGAACTCATGACCTCGCACTTGCCAGGCAGGCACTTATGCCACAGAGCTATCTCCCCAGCCATGTCTACACACCTCGAACTTGATTTTCCTTTCTTATTTTCTTTATTGGTGTTTCGTTCTAGTCTTCCAGTTGCTCTCTGATTTTTCGTTTTTTTTTTTTCTTGTTCTTTTCTGCTATGTTTATATAATTCTGTTCTTTTTCTCCTTATTTCTTCTCACCTTTATTTTTCAAATTTTACTTCTTTCGTTCCCGTTTCTCCACTCACTCGCTTCTGTTTGTTTGTTTTGTTTCTTAGGCAGGCCCTATGTAATTCAGGCTGGCCTTGTGCTCACCACGTTGCCTGGACTTGTAGCAGTCCTCCTGCCTCAGCCTCCAACGCACTAGGATTAAGGCATGTGCCACACACCTGGCTCAACTTCTTCCACTTCTAATAGTGTTACTATTCAATACTGTGACTATACAGATATTTAGTGGACTCTATGCTATTATTTCTGAACTCGTTTCTATTGTTAGTGGTGGCATAGTTGTTGCGTTTAGTAGATACTTACTGTGTGTCAATGTTTGGTTTGTCTTTATTTCTATACTATTATTGCAGATATCCTTCCTATGGCTGAAGGTGGTACAGTGGTGCCTTTTTTTTTTTTTTTTTT
>PVKN010015018.1:0-18771 GCA_004027915.1 Capromys pilorides
AAGGTTAGGACTTTTCAGATAGAGGTATTTAAAGCCGCATGGATGGGTAAATTAGTGACTATAAAAAAACACAGAAAAGAGGTCTGAACATTGAGCCTAGACACTTTGCCAACACTCAGCAACGGTGGCCTCATCTGCTTTTAATTTAGGGGCTCCAGAGCTAGACTTGGACATTCTTCAGAGATTTTTCAAATATTTCCCGATGTTCTGTCTCCCAGTCCTGAACACAAATACTCACCAAGAAGGGAAGCCTGCAAAAGAAGAAAAAAAATCAATTTCAAATAGATTGTATTACCATTTCCCCCAAAATAGCAGAAGAGCTAAGTTTCAGGTCATTGGGAGGATTTGGAGTCTTTCACATTTTCTTTCTCCTATCAAGTCCTTGAGTCTGGACTCTCATGGAAGCCTTCCTGGCTTCCCTGCCCTGAGAGCTCTCTTATAGCTCCCAGAATACCACATTGTAATTGGTGGACTCTTGTCAATTTCCTCTACTGGAATGTAGCCTTCTCCAGGAGGGAGGCTGTGTTGAACACATCACAACACGACTAGAAAGCCTGGCACCACCCAGGCATCAGGAAATGTCCATGGAATTTAACTGCATTGTAGAAAATGAAAAGGAACATCCACATTGCTGGGCTGTGAATGTACTTCTCCAGCTCTACCACCAAATCTGGTATCTGTTCTGCCAGCACTCATCCCTGGTACCCACAGCTGAGTTCTAGAAAGGTAAAGACTTGCCCTGAAAGCTTGGATTCTGCTCCTCGGGATGAGAATCTTCTCAGACGCCGGGGTAAGCTGTCCTGAAAAACTCATTATTTGGGTCAATCCTCAATCTTTTCCTATGAGGAGGAACCTGGAAGTGAGGTTGGAAGTATCTTGTTGCTTTTTAGAAGGCTGTCTCCTCCAAGGAAGAAGTCTTCTTATCCAGCGCAGAATTAATGTCATGTCATGCGTGCTAATACTTTTCAGTGGGTTTATGATAATTCAAAAGCCTTGACCAGAGATTAGCAGAAACTCTTATTAGATATGAGTGTCTTTTACTTCATAAAAAAAACAAATAAGCAGACAACTTCTGTTATGGCTTGTGTCTATATGGCCTTCCAAAGCCTCATTTGGTTATGGATGAGGCTTCTCGGAGGTGGATGGATCTAGAGTGTGTGGTGCTGGGCTTAAGAATGGGTGATTACTATTTTAGTCCACTGATTGGTTTGATTTAGTTCTGGGTGTAGCTAACAGAAAGGCCTACTTTAGGTGTGAGTGCTACTTGCCCTTAGGGCATGTACCCTGGCTAGAATGGAAGATACAGAAAGAGGGCTGCTGCTAGCACTTGCTGCTTGCTGTTTTTATTGCTCTCTGTTTACCATGAACTGTTTCTCCGCTGTGATTCTGCTCTGCCATGCTGTCCTACCTTGGAGCCAGGCAACTGTGAACTGAAATCTCTACAAACTGTGAGCCAAAGTAAAACTTTCCTTATTAACTTTGGGTATTGGGTATATGTCTCAGGAACAAGAAAAATAACCAAGACGTCCTCTCTTAATCCCAGGTGTTACATTCCTTCTCATGTTTATATCTAAACCTCTTAAACAACATGTTTTCTCCATTGTTACCTTTCATTTACGCCCTAACCCAGACCTATCCTTAAAATAAGGCTATTCTTCCCAACTCTCCTATCTTAGTTACTTTTTTTCCTTTAATTTATGTATTTGGCATAGGGTCTCACTACGCAGCTTGAACTCATAGTGATCCTCCTGTTTTCAGTCTCCCCAGTGCTGGGATTACAGGGTATGCTACCACACCTGTATTCGGTTGTTGCTGGCTCAGCACACCTGGGGGCAGGACCAGTGTGGTCCCTGTGCTTGCCAAAGCAGGCTCTTAGTCTGTTTAGCTATTTCACTGGACCTTTTCAGTTACTTTTCACTCTTTGCTGAGACAAAATGCCCAGCACCCAAAATTAAGAGAGGTAAGGATTTTTAGCTCACAGTTTGTGGAGGTTTTAGTCCATACTTGGCTGGATCCAAGGTGGAGTGGCACAAGGCAGAGGGCAACAGTTCATGGTATAGAAAAATAGCAAAACAGCAAGAGCAAAAGGGAGGAGTAGTAGCAACAGCAGCAGCAGCAGCAGCAGCAGCAACAGCAAAAGCAGCAGAGAGCAAGCCCCTCCCCCTTCCTTGTACTACACTCAGGCTCTCTGTGAATGTAGCACTCACACCCATAATCCCAGCAAAACTCATATTCATAATCCCAGCACTGGATCATGAGTCACAGACTCTAGAAGCCCACCCCGGTGACTACATGAGGCTTCAGGGGAACACCTAGATACAAATCATGACACTTCCCAAATGACTTCATCTATTCTTGCTTTTTCAGGTACCATCTAATTGCTAGTTCCTTCCAGTCACTCTCCCAAGTTCTAAAGCCATGTTACTAACTGCCTACTTAGCCAATACAAGAGACTCCAAGCTCAAAATGTACGTGCACAGAGCAAAATCCATCATCATTCTCCCAAATCAGACCATCTCTCAGCATTTCTTTGTGAAATGGTTTCCAAGTACATCAATCCCTAATAAATCAGCCCAATGCCATAAATATCTCTCTCACACACACACACACACACACACACAATTTTTTTTCTCATCTTTATGGCTTGTTTGTATATCATTTTCATTTTTGCCTATGAAATATACTAACAAGCCCCCAGTCTTGACTACATCAAATCTATGCTATGGGTAATATTTTCTAAAATGCATACTGATTATGTTCCTTCCTTTTTAAAAACTTATTGTAAATCCCCATTGTTCTGAGAATAAACTTCAAACTCCTTAACGCAATTCAAGATATCCTGCATGAGTTAGGCTTTGCTTATTTCTCCAGCTTTGATTTGCTACATTTTCCATTGCTAATAACTGAATACTACAGACTTATGAAGAATGCTGTGAAGAAGACAGGTTCATTTTAGCTCACAGCTCTGGAGATCCAAGGTCAAAAGGGAGGATTAGATGATGACCGTCTTGCTAGCAGGGTGGACTAAGCCATCACATGAGAGTGTGCACTTGGACAGACATGTATATGCCAGAATGAGTATCTCTTTTGTTCTCCCTTTCTCCTTAAGACCATGAGGTGTAATCATGATGGCCCCAATGAGTTTATCTAGTCCTGACCACCTACATCTAATCATTTCCCAAAGCTCCCATCCCAGTGGCATAGTGAAATTGTTTCTACCCTCTTAACACTTCAAAACAAGGACTAAGTTTCAACACATGAAACCTGGGGGACATGTCCAAACCATAGCAAAGCTCAAGTTTCACACTTTACTTTTCATTTTTTTGAGTCAGAGTCTCGCTATGTAGTGCAGGCTGACCTTGAACTCTCTTACATAGCCCAAGTTGGCCTCAAACTCATGGTGATTCTCCTGCCTCAGCCTCCCAAGTGCTGGAATTACAGCTGTGCATCACCACACCTGGCATTCTCACTATAATTTATGCTCTACCTTTCAGCCATACTAAATTATCAATAGTTCCTCAAGTGAACCCTACTCTCCTGAACTTCCAAATATTTTCCTATTGGTTCCCTTGGCCTCTGGTGTTCATCTCCCTCATTTGCCCTGTCCTTGACTTTCACTGCTAACTTCTGTTTCCATATCTAAGTTTAGACATCACCTCGCTGGGAAGCCTTGCCTAACTCTTCAACTTTGGGTGACAGCTCCTTGCAAAGCACTCTCACAGCAAACACACAGTACTTTATCCCCAAAACACTTATCACAATAAGTAACTACTGCTTGCTCCCTTGTCTATCTCACTCACAAGAGCTGAACTCCTTGAAGGCAAGGAACTTGTCTTTCTAGTTCATAGCTGAATTTCTAGTACTATGTATGGTACCTGAGTCACTCTGTGTATGTATGCACACACTTGCACAGAGAGAAAGAAGAGGGGAGTGGAAGGGACAGATGGAGGAAGGGAGGGAGAGAGTTTGTAGCAGGAAATAAAAGATCAGGATTCACTAAAAATATGGGGAAAGATAGATAAATACAAAAGTAAACTCCATAGAGGTAGCAACCAGCAATAGGATGTGGAGGCTGGGATCAAGGGTTAACTCAGGAGGACTCAAGACTTTGAGCCCAAATGACTGAGCAAAGTAACTGAGAGGGGTAGAGATATTCACTGAACAAGGACCACAGAAGGAAAGAACAGTTTTTGGGGGTGGACAAGTTCAACTCAGGGTCCTCAGACTGGAAATAGAAAGCGGACACGTGGACACCTGTAATAGACATATGGATAACTATTTCTTAGCTCAAAAAAAAAAAAAAAAAAAAAGGTCAAGGTCTAAGACATACATCTGGGAGGCAACCTACAGTGGTCAATATAGGATCCATAAAGCCACCAAGAGAAAGGTACAACAAGAGAAGAAAAGGCTGATTCTGGAGACCTTAGGGACATTTAAATTGTGCTAGAAGAAAGAGAAGCAGGGAAATGGTATAGTATTTGGAGTGGTAAGGTAGATACCAGGAGAATTAATGGCATTGCTGCTAAACACAGAGACTACAAAGAATGTTCTCATTCCCATCATTGAGTGCTGCAGGAGGCGAAGGAAAATAAGCCTACTATGTTTGTGTGCATTAAAAAAAAATCTTTACTGAGACGTCTTAGTTACTTTCTCCTCATTGCTGGGAGAAAATGCTTGACATACAAGGCCCAGCGAGACAGCTCAGTGGACTAAGCACCCACTTAGGCAAGTGCAAGCACTGGGTTTTGATCCCCGATTCTGCATGCTGCACTAGCCCTGCTCCCAGACACTGAGCCAGCAACAGTCTGAGGGCATGGTGGCACATGCCTGTAATTTCAGCACTGGGGAGACTGAAAACAGAAGGATCACTATGAGTCCAAGCTGTGTAGTGAGACCCTGTACCAAATACATTAAAAAAGAAAAAAAAAAAAAGAACCTTGACATCCAAAGTTAAAGGGTCAAAGTTTTATTTAGTTTACAATTTGTAGAGGTTCATGGAAGAAGACAAAAAACAAAACGAACAACAACAAAAAAAACCCAATAAGAGCAAAGGGGCCAAACAAACCTTTTTCTGCCCCTTTTTATCTGACCCAGACTGTGGGATTAGGATGGTACCAATCCAGTCAGTGGAGTGATCCAGCAATCACCGAGCTTTAATCCCAGCACCTTAATCCTAGCATTACTCTATAGATGATTCACAAATTCTAGATTCAGCTACCTCTGAAAAAGCCTATCCCCCATGACTGTATGAGGCTTGGGGGGGGGGGATCTAGACATAAACCATAACAGAACTTATATATACAATAAACTACTTCTATTTATAGTGTTCAACTCTGCATTTTGACAGTTGTGTATACTCCATAGAACATCAACAAAATCAAAACACACACAGAACATTTGCATTTTTCCCAGAACATTCCTTGTGCTGCTTTAGTAAACCCTCTGATTACTTTGTTACTTCATTATTTGCATTTCTAGAATTTCAGAGAAATACAATCAACTGTATATAATATTCTAAAGCCTAGATTTTATGTTAGTCAGAATGACTTTGAAATACATCCATATTATTATATGGATCAGTAAATCACTCCTTTTTCTTGTTGAGTAATATATATATATATATATGTATTTGTCTTTTTGATACAGGGTCTTGCTATGCAGTTCAGGCTGGCCTTGAGCTCACTTTTGTAGCCCAGGCTGGTCTTGAACTCATACCAATCCTCCTGCTTCAGCCTCCCAAGTGCTAGGATTACAGGCATGTGCCACCACGCCCAGCTATAATAATTCCTTTATGTATATACCACATTTTATCTACTCAGTGATGGACACATGTTAACACTTAGAGGCTACTATAAAGTTGCTATCAACATTCACTTACAAATGTTTGTATGGAAGTGAGTTTTCATTTCTCCTGTGGTAATGAAACCACTGGGATAGTATTTTTTAATAATTTGTGGTATTTATTTGTTTTTTAAAATTTTTTATGGAACTGGGGATTGAACTCAGGACCTTGCACTTGCCAAGCAGGCACTTGTGCTCCTGAGCTATCTCCCTGGCCCCTTTGTTTTTGTTTTTTAAGACAGGGTTTCACTGTGTACTCTAGGTTGGCCTTGAACTCACTATGCAGCCCAGGCTGGCCCTGAATTCATGGTGATCCTCCTGCCTCAGGGATAACAGGTGTAAGATGTCAGACCCAGCTCAGTAGTTATATATTTAACTTTTAAAGAACTTTCCAAACCATTTCTAAAATCCTATGACAGTTCATATTCCTAGTTGATATGGATGAGTTCCACTTCTCAACAGCTTCCAATACTTGATGCTGCCAATCATTATAGTGGGTGTTAGCCTACTGTATTGGGAAGTAGGAAGTCCCCATCAGGATGGAAGCTAGATCAACAGTGACTAAGGGATAGGAAATAATGCAGAAAAGGCAGCAAGTATAAATAGCTCTTTCCAAATATCTCAGTGGAGAGACACCTGGCGACCGTGAAATGGCATATAGAAACACCAAAATGACACGCAGGATTAAGAGACAGATTTATTCATGTCAATCAGCACTAATTAGGCTCATTCCCCAGGACATCAGACCCTGATCTCTGGTGGTTTAAAGCTTATATGAGAAAAGCAAGCAGGAAGTATAGAAGCAGAATGGCTTGTCAATTGGGGATTGATTCTTACAATATGCATCATAGTGACCAGCTATGCATCACAGTGACCAGCCTTTTCTAGGAGACAGAAGTAACCAAAACCAGAAGAGGAACCATTACCTGGGCAAATAAGAAACTGAAGTATACTGGTGAAGGAGGCATTTTCTGTTATATTTCCTCCTCTTTTAGTTCCACCAGAGGGCCAGCAAGATAGCTCAATGAGCTAAGTAACTGTTTAGGCAAGCACAAGGACCAGGGTTCAGTTCCTGGCACCAAATGCCAGGCCAGCCCTACTCTCGGGCATTCTGAGCTGGCCACCAAATCCAGGTCATGGTGGTACATGCCTGTAATCCTATCACTGGGGAGGTTGAAAACAGGAGGATCATTATGAGTTTGAGCTGCCTAGTGAGACCCTGTACTAAATACATTTAAAAAAAAGTTTCCCCAGAAAACCTTTGTTGAGCATATTACATGTGATCTTTGACATACAGCCCAACTAAAAGCAGTGATATCATTTCTCTAGCAAGGAAGTGAGGTAATCTCTAGAAGAGTATCCAATGTACCTCAGATACTCTTCAAATCTTGGGCAAGTGTTTGGTGAATTGTTCTATTTTCTTGGGACAACTGTCCATAGAGTTTAAGGCAAAAAAAACATAGCTAGCAGGGAGTATGGAAGCAAGGACTGGAATGATCAGCCTGAAAAGACACAATAATCAAGAGGAGAAGCCCTATGAACTGTGTCCTCAGGCTTTAACTATGTGTTGACTGGTCAGCATCCAGAGTGACCAGAATGGGGCTTTGAGTGCATCCCCTCTTAAGAGTGAGCTGTCTGGTCAAGGCAGAGCTTTCAGCTGGATTTCTGAAACTATAAAGGTAGTTAATATGTACCTGGGTCATATCTCTGTGATGTGTATGGCTATTGCTGGTATTTTAACTGGTAACAACAACAACAAAAGTAGAGCTTTGTAGACTGTATACTGTATATAGTTTTTATTTAATCTAGTTTTTGAGTCACTTCTGCTACAAATGCAGGCCCTTTGTCACTGTCAATGATCAAGGAAGTATAGGTCATAAACAGGATGTACTCAGCATCCGTTAGGAGAATCCATTTTTGAAAGTCTTATCTCAATAACAGTTTATCAGACAGTGCCAGGTAGTCATGATCTGTTGGGCCCAGATCTATGGACAGTATAGGGCAGACTGAGTGATGTATCACAACACAACAGTCAGGTGAGGATTTTTGCATAAGTGTCCTTGGTTCTAGGTGCAGTCCAGCATAGCATGTGGCACCTGGAGGACATGTTGATCTATGGTGAGTTTGTCACCTTCCTTGATCAGAAGGACAGTGGCTATTAGAATGTAGAGGCAAAGAGGAAGGCAGCCCTTAGCTACTGGAAGCCAAGTATTTGCACAGGTAGATCACTGGGACTTCAAGCGCTGACAGTCTGAATAAACATCATTGTTTTTGTGAACTTAAGGATCCAGATTTTATAAAAGCCAGGGGTTCCATGAAATTTGTGGAATTTTTCTAATAACCAGTTTTTGCCAGATATTGTAGCAGAGCTTTTTTGTCTCTCTAGAAGGCAGTTTTACTGTCATTAATCAGAAGTGCTTTCTCAAAGAGGAAACAAGTTTTTGAATCTAAGTTTCAGTCCAGGTCAGTTGGCTTTTGCATCCAAAACTGAGGTCTTGCCAGTCTCTTGCAAAGAGGCACAGGCTGACAGGAGCCAACTAAAGACAGAAGAAGGCACTTTTTTTTAGGTCCAGATAGGTATACCAGTAGGCCACGGGTGATAGAAGACTAAGGCAACATATATGGAGGACAATCTTGGCAGCATTAGCAGCTCAGAGATCTTGAACTGGTTTTATAGGCAGGAGAGATATATTTTAGCAGTTTGGATATCTATACTGCTTGGAGGACTGTGATAGTGTGGAAGGATGGAGAAATCTCAGAGAAAATGCTGATAGTGGCTTTGCCAAATCTATTGTTAGGGTCTCTCTGAAAACAGTCGAAGAGTTCTTAACCCTTTGTGGTAATTGATCTTGCCCAGGGTGAGTTTATCAGACTGATGTGTGGCTAGATGCCCATTTGTGCTTTCTATGATATCTGATAGCGACATGGGTCATGGTGAGGCAGCATGGTTGATGGCCAGGCCCAGAGGTGAGTCTTTATACCTCTAGGAAGAGTTTTCTGAACTTTAAGATTGTGGTTATCTGTGTCAGGTTGATGCAGGCATCATTTTCCTCTTAGGGAATGGTCAAAATTCAATGTGCAGGGTTAAATGAGAGGGAGGCTGACTGACTTGGTGTGAAGGGGATGTCTTCCATGACTATAAATTTGTGTCTGGAAGAAGGGGTGAGAGGCAAGATCCCAGTTGCCTTGGTGATGATAAATTTTTGACAGAGGGAATTTTTGAAGGCAGAGAGTTTATTCTATTGTGTACCAGAGAAATCACAGTTTTTGCCCCCAACTTTTGCAATGACCACAGGCTTTTGGGGGCCCAGTCTGATAGGGCTGGGTCTGTCCTATCTATTTAGGCCTGACAGGGAACAACTCATTTATCAGGGATGACAGCCCAGTTTTCCTCTGTCAAAATGTGGAACTCAGAAGGAATTGACAGTCATCTCAGGTGGATTTTAGATAATGCCATCTTACCAGGATAGGCTCGTAAGCAGAAAGCTCTACGGGGAGGGCTTCTGTGGTCAAATGATGGCAATGGCTAGCTGAAACCAGTTCATGTAGCTGGAAGTAGACAAGTGAGGAGCAGGAAGTGAAGTTATATGTATTGGCAGAAATTCCAGAAGCTGATGAGGGTGTCCAGGTGGAATTCTCAGGAAGAATGAGCCTCTTTTTCCTTTTTTTTTTCTTTGAGATGTAGAGAGTGGTTTGGTTTCATTATTTAACTCCATAAAAGCCCTGTTTTCAGTAATCAGGGACAATGGCTTTAATTAAGTCTCATCTCTGATTTCCTATTTGTGTGTTCTTCTAGTACAACAGAGAAAGGGTGGGTACCCTTCAGAGAGAGACTATTCAGAAGCCCACCTGGCTGTGCTCCTCTCTGGAACCTAGGTGCAACTTAGATAAGGCAGGTGCGAGGCCTCTGTTATGCCCTATGTTGATTGCTATGGAACTGCTGGTGAGGGCCTGATCAGCCACCACAACCAGTGCTTTCCAGTCTTGGTGCTCAGATGGAGCAGCCTGTTGCTTACAGTGTCCATTCCACATATTCACACATTCATTTAGCAGGCACTCAGAGGTTAAACATTCCAAACCCCTTTCCTTTGAGTGTTGCCTTAGCTAAGAAGAGTTGATCAAGCTCTCCTGCTCAAATTGAGCAGGACTGATAGGCTATTTCAGATATCCACAGGGATCTGACCAGAATTAAGCAAGCAGACAGACAGACAGGCAGACAGGCAGACAGACAGACAGACAGACAGACAGACACACACACACACACACACACACACACACACACACACACACAGAATTCACACTCCTCTTTTTCTTTGGGGTCCAATATGACCGTTTAAAAACACTAGAAGCCAGGAATCTTCCTCCAGGCCTCTGAGGGAACTCGAGAAATCTCAAGGGTATACTTTCCTGTCAGGACCAAGAGAAGTCCTTGCTCCATCTACAACGGCAGCAACTGGTGATCAAAGAAATCAACACAGTAAGTCTTCTCAAGCAGAGCATCAGCTGCAACAGCAGGCAGGAACACAGAAATGACACCCATGACTTAGAGGCAGGTTTATTTACATCAACGGGCACTGATCAGGATCATTCCCAGAATATCAGGCCCTGATCTCTGGTGGTCTAGGGCTTACATGAGAAAAGCAAGCAGGAAGTACGGAGGCAGAATAGCTTGTCAATTGGGGCTTGGTTGTGCATCCTATGGTGTGGTACACAGCTACGTACCACAGTGGTCAGCTGTTTCTAGGAGACTGAAGCAACCAGAACTGGAACAGGAACTATTATTACCTGGACAACTAAGACACTGAAGTATACAGGATGGGGTGTCATTTTTTGTTACAACCCGAGAACAATTGAAAAAGCAAGCTAGGGATTCAGAGACTAGGTTCTATGGTCAGACTACCTGGGAAAATTAGTGTACCCAATGTCTCTAAACAAGTTTTCTCAGCTACAAAATGATGGAACTAGTAGTACCTGTTTCCTATGGTTATTGCAAGGACTAAGTAAGGTAATGTGTGTGAAGCATTTAGCACAGGCCACAGCACCTAGTAAGTAATGAATTAACATGAGACATCATTTTTAACAAAGTCAAAGAGGTCAACTAAGAGAGGAAAACAAGTGAATAAGTGAACATGCAGAAGAGAGAGAAGATATGTAGGTAAACCAGGCATTGGTGAGGAGATTGAGGATTTGAGGGGCCTGTTGCTGGGTTCTAGGAGGCAAATTTTTTTTTCAAAATCTGACCTTGAGTTCAGGTTGTCACAGGCCTGTTATCCCAGGACTCAACAGGCAGGAGCATTATAGTGAGTTGAAGGCCAGCTTGAACTGCACAGTGAGACCCTATCTCAAAAAACAAAACAAAAACAAGAACAACAGTAACGATAACAAAATATGACCTTGGCTAGGCTGCTGCCTGCTGGTTATTGAGTGAGGTTGCTGCTTCTGTTCCATTTTCTTGGGAAGTCACACTGAGTCAGTTTGGGGGTTTTCCTCACTGTCAGGGTCTTCTGGTGTTTGCTGTTTCCTGGAACTTTGGTTTCTGCCTGCCCCTCACTACCCACTGGTTGTCTAGGTAGAGACAACTGAGCCTGAGCAGCAGCAGGGTACCTTAGCCCAGTAGCCTGTGTACAGGGAGCATCCTGTACAGAGTAGCCATTCTCTCTTCTCCTTGGGCTGTACTCTGGAAATAGGCCATAATCCTGCTGTCCCCTTTACAGTTTGCATCTTCACAGTCATTTCAAAGGACCTGCCATGGGTACTAAGTCTTTGGAAACTCTTACACTGGTGTTCATGGGTCTCCTCACTAATCTGTCTAGCCCTGGAAAATGTCCTTGCTCTGCTGCCATGGTTATTCTCATACCAGCTCAAATGCCACATCACTTATAATCCTGCATCAGCTCCACATCATTCGGAAGGCCCACTCTCCTCTTTGGGCTCATTCTGTCGTATATCTTCACGTTTACTTTCTGTTCCAACCTAACTAAAACAACTCATGCCTCCATGTCTCTGGTTTCACACATGTTTCATGTCTTTTTTTTTTTTTTTTTTTTTGTATTTAGTACAGGGTCTATAGGATCTCCTGTTTCTCCTGTTTTCAGCCTCCCAAGTGCTGCAATTATAGGCATGCGCCGCCATGCTCAGTCTCAATCACATTCTCAGTGCACCTGGGGGGCAGGGCTGGCATGTCATGCTGAGGATCAAACCCTGGCAGCTGTGCTCTGCCTAAGGAGGCACTTTAGTCTGCTGAGCTATCTGGCCGGCCCTGCACATGTTGTTTCAATTCCTACAATTGCTCTTTTTTTTTTTTTTAAACAGGACTTCTCTTCTTCATTTTCAAGAATGGTATCCAGCTAGAAGTCTTAGTACTGCCCCTGCCATCAATACTGGGAAGTTCAATGTGTTTCCCCTAACCCAGATTTCTCATAGAAACTTATGGATGGACATCTCTTTTTTTTTTTTTGTGGAACCAGGGATTGAACTCAGGCCCTTGTGCTTGCCAGGCAAGCACTTATTCTACTGAGCTATCTCCCCAGCCTTTGGATACCTCTTCTCTGCTATCCTTTGTACCTTTGGGTAACAGTTTGGAAATATATGTCTCATTATTAGAGTAAAAGCTTCTCCAAAATGGGCATAGGCCTAAGTACTGTATCCGTATCTATAGGGCTTAGCACAGAACCTGTCTACTTTATAATACCTATTATTATCCACTTTATAACACCTATTAGGGACTGCTAGTTTTCCTGTTGGTTCTATCCTTTTAATTCCACAATTTTCAACCTTAGCTGAAAGATTTCTTTGCTAGTAGGTACAGGAATGTTTCTGGTTGCTCCTAGGGTCACCAGCCTGAATCTCCTCCATGGAACACTAAGCAGTTTCTTTTCTGAGCATATCCAAGTATTGAAAAGATAGTGGATTCTTAGGCAAGGTACCAAGGGCAGGAAAAACTATTAGAAGATACAGCTGCAAAAGAAGTGGCAAAACCAGGAATGCACGAGTGTCTTGGGTCAAAATGTCAGGAAGGGACAGCCAGGTGGTAGGACGCAAGGATCCCAGAGTGGGAGCCAAAAAGGGCAATGGAAGCCTTGAAAATGCCTGGGAATCAAGTGTAAATTGGAATCAAGGATCACACCGACCTCTTAGTCCCATGTGCCCCATCAGGAGTTGATTAAGCAAAAGGCTGAGGTAGGGGAGGTTATTTAACTATGCAGAATAGGATTGCAAACCAGCTTCAGAAGAAAATAGGGACCAAGGTCTTTTTGCTCCATATCTACCAGGAGATAGCTTCCTAATTTACATATTATAGATCCATTACCAAGAAAGCACTACCAGGAGTAGCTTCCTAATTTACATATTATAATATAGATCCATTACCAAGAAGAGAATCTCTGTGTGTGTTGCTGTTGATTAAACTCAGGACCTCATGTATGCTACGTAGAACTCTACTACAGAGCTACCTACTGAGGCCTTTTCTCAGTTCTAAGTCTCAAGAAATTTAAGCTGAGTGATATAGTTCAGGTCAATTGTCTTGGTCAGAACAGTAGCACATTTGTGCATTGGCATGCATTTTTCCTCCACAACCTTGCAAGTCTGAAGAAAGGTTCCTGAGAAGCAAGAGTTATTTAGGCAACTCTAGGTTGGATACTGAGAATTGAACTAGGATGATGAGATGTAAGTCCAAGAGAGTATAAAGCAAACAGATACAGGGTCAATCTTGCACTCCCACTTAGATCTGCTGTCCTGAGTCACCAATCCAAAGACCCCAAATCTGAAGAGGTAGATTAAAACAAAGAGTTTCTGGGTTTATCAATATTTTGGAAATACTATATACCATGTCCCTCTTTTAAGTCACATAGATGCTAGCATATTAAGAGGTCCACTGAGAAAAATTTGTTTGATTTTAAACCATAATGTTGGCACATGCCTGTAACCCCAGCACTTGTGAGGCTGAGGCAGGAGGATCAGTGCAAGTTCAAGACCAGCCTGGGCTACAAAAGCCACCTCAAGGCCAGTCTGAACTGCATAACAAGACCCTGTCTCAAAAAAACAAACAAATAAGCAAACAAACAAAAAACCATAATGATTATTTTTTGTGTGTAGCTCTCCTTTTGGTAGAGTATCTATTAATCATCTACCTTTCATAATTCATACATGCTTTGGAGACACAGGCCTTACTAACAGATTTCATCTTCTATTTTCAGGGAGTGAAATGGATCATGAGTGAACAGTCTTGACGTTTTTAGAGCAATTTTTCTCAAACCTCTGTGGTGGATTGACAAATGGTGGTAACCTTGTTAACACCCAGCTGAACTGAATCACTGTGGTGCTGGATTTGGGAGGTCCACCTGAGGACTGTTGCCAGCAGCATAAGAGGAGCCTGTTGGGAGCTTTAGGTTTTCCTTGGGCTGCTGTTGGCTCTCTTAGAGGATCCTGTCATACTGGCTTTCCTGATGAACTCAGCTATTCTTGTCATCTAAGGAGCTAGGAACTTTGTTGGCTCTCAGATGGTTTTGGTTGTCTTTAGGAGAGCTCTGGTTCTCACTTTGAGCACTGCTTCCTGGCTCCAGAGGGGAAGATGGTACACTACTCAGTCTCCTGCAGAAGTTTGTCATGTTGGCTTCCAGGATGGGAACCCAGATGTTATCTTCAAGAAGCTCAGGACCTCACTGTCACTGAGGATGGCTGTGGTACCTTTCAGGGGAACCTGGTTCTTACTTTTGAGTATTGCTTTCTGGTTCCAGTGCAGCTCCTTTAGCCTGCTAGCACAGATCTTTCACCCTGCTGGCATACACTTTCTAGCTTCCACCACCTGCGCTGCCTTCTCAGCGCAGATCTGTGAAACAGGCCTACATGAGAGATTGCCATGGGCTCTAGGCCTCCAGCTGGACCCATGGGCAGCGTTGTTATAAGCTCTTGTCCTCCAGTTCAACTTGTGAGGGTCGTCATTATGGACTCTAGATCATCAGCAGGACTTATACAGGACATTACTGTGGACTCCAGATCCTCCAGCTGGATTCTTTGATCTGTAGTGTGTAGACAGATTCCTGCACTTTTTATATATCACTCCTTGGGTGACTATTATAAAATAATCTTATAATTAAGTGTCCTGTGTTGAATTGTTTCCCCTTGCAAAACCGCAAACCACAGCAGTTTGATCCTCCTGCAGTTTGCCTTTACACCCTCCCCACCCCCACATCCCCCCGCTATTGTTGGATAATTTTATTTAAATCAATCATCCAACTCTTTCCCCCATAACCATGGATTTGATATACTGGCTATTGTTTCCTTTTACACATTCAAATAAAAACAGAACCTGGCCATGTTTACCCAAAGGTACAATTCCTTTTGATTCGTGCATCATTCTTTTCCTTAGCACAATACTAAGTATATTTGTTTATTCAGAATGAAGGACATAAGACCCCTGTGACACACAACTATGCTTACACTGCTGGAAACAAGGGAAACTGGCCACATTGTTGACTGAAAAATTAAAACGATTTTTAAAAGAAATTAGTGTTGAATAACCCAGAGTGTGGGGGCTGGGCAAAGACTAAGCAAGAGACTCAGCCAATCCAAGCCCTCTCCTGGGCTATGTTAGCACGTGTGGGGCGCTGGGACAGCTGCGGGGTTCCGCTCCCAAGGTTAATTGTAGCTTCAAGTTTCCCCAGCTACAAGGAGATGGGGAAGTAGAATACCACGTTAACTTGGCCAGGCTGAGTCCCGCCGCGGCCTTTAAAGGCCCACCACGTGGCCGTTCCACCAGCCCCGGTCCGTAGGCGGTGTCCGGGCGGCGCCTGCGCACTACCTAGCACTCAGTTTTGGGGTTCAGAGAAAAATCCCAGAGAGGAACTGGAGGCTGCTTGGGTGGGCGGCCTGGGGAGGAGTCTGCTCCTTAATGCAAATCGCAGCGACGCGCGCGAGCAGGGGGCGGGGCTTGCGATGCCAAGCCGGGTCGGCCTTTGGTGCTTCAAAGGGGCGGGCCGTAACCCTCAGCCTCTTTCCGCGAGCTCTGACGTCGCCGACGTTCCATTTAAAAGCGGCCGCGCAGGCGCAGTGAGCCGAAATGCGAACTTAGGCTGTTACACAACTGCTGGGGGTCTGTTCTCTTCGGCTGCCCGGCAGTCTGTCAGCGTCGCCGCCGCCACTGCCGCCGCTGCCGTCGCCTCAGCCGTTCCGGGGTTCTCGGGCCCGCTGTCGCCGCCTTAGTGCACCTCCACGAGCTTCCGGGAACCCCGTCAGCCCGACTGCCCGGGCCGACCCGACTATCCGCGTCTTGCCTGCGCCGCCTAGCAGTCTGCCGCGCCCGTCGCGTTCGCCGCTCCGGTCGATATGAGTGGGGACCATCTCCACAACGATTCCCAGGTACGGCCTTCCGACTGTGGCCCTCCCGAGACCCCGGCCCCGACCCCAACCCCGACCCTAGCCCCAGCCCCAGCCCCAGCCCCAGCCCCAGCCCCAGCCCTGGCCCGGCCGCTTTGACAGGGCCGACTCCCTCCCTGAGCACGGGCCGCTCGTCGGACGAGGTCGGCTCCCAAGGCCCGGGGGCAGCCGCCAAGTTAACAGTTGGGGGGTCCTGCCGTGGGAGGCCGTTCACGGGGCCCCCTCGTCTCCGGGGGTGAGAGGTGGGCCCAGCGGCCGGCCGCGCGCACTCATCCTCCGCCCGGGGCGCTTCATGTGCCTGTTGTTTCATCTTCCCTCCTTTTTTCTCTCTCCAGATCGAAGCGGATTTCCGATTGAATGGTGAGTGAGCCCCCCGCCCCGCCTTGAGTCCCCGTTCCCGGCCGCCTCCCCCGCTCCGGGCTGGAGCCGGGCAGAGGACAGACATGGCGTCCCAGAGACTAAGTCCCAGCTCCTCGCTCACCGGCCCCATTGTTCCCATCGGGCCGCCTCTAGACCCCCTTTCCAAGGGTCGCAGATCCCCCAGATCGCGGCCTCCCCAAGAGGGGGCAACGGAGAACCCGCCTTGCCCGCCGCCGGGTCTCAGGCGGCCTTTCCTGGCCGGGATTCCTCCCGGGAAAGTCGCCTTGTCGACGGTCGGGACTTAGTCTCTGCGCCATTTTCTTTTTCTCTCTCCTTTCTGTGCCTGTGTCTTTCTCTCCCTCCCTCGGCTCCTTTCTTGAACTGCCCAGGAGCTTTCTGCAGATTAAAGCCATATAAATCACAGACCTCACCAGAGAAGGAAGACTGGGAGACTGAATAATTAGCAATTTTTATAAATACAACTTTATTTAGGAGGTTTATGTGCTTTCAGCTTCGTGTTCGTTACCTTTTTGGCTTCTAGAATGAAAAGATTCCCTTTGGCAACTGTTGATTTGGTAGGAGGGAGATAAGACGTTTATGATGAGAATGACGGCTCGAAAACTAAAGCTATTCTTTGTGGAGTTCATTATTTTTTGGCTTGTGTGCTTTACAAAAGTATCTCTTCAGAAAGTTTGTAAGTTCTCGGTGTCACCTAGTGTGAATGTTGGATTTGGGCATATCGATTTTTTAAAAAATTAAAAGTATTAATGGCTAGAACTTTTCATTGTTGTTGAGGTTCCTAAGAAGGTGGTTAGAGGGACAAGTTAGGGTACTTGTCAGGAAGACTCGGCTGTTGAGCATCTCATCTGGATCTGGTATGTTGGCCTTCTCTTTTGAGCTGTAGGGAGGAAAAAAAGATTTTATCTGTTGAAACAAAGAGTGGATAGACCCACCCTTGCTTCCTGTTCATTCTTTTAAGAGGCTACTGTTCTTCAGGAATCAAATTAGCTTGCTTTTCCCACGTCCTTTTATTTTTGAACTCTTTTTAACCAAACCAGGGCACTTACTCTTTGAGTATTTTCACTTCACTTGCCCAGGGAAAGATCCACCATAAAAAAACTTAACTTTTACAGGCTTTCAGACTATTTCCTTGAATGACAGGGTACTCTGTAGTGTGCTGGTAATTCCCACTGATTCTTATAGTACATAATCCTGCTCACTTGAGTTTGGGTTCCAGGAACCTCTCCAGTGGGGAAGCTGCTGAGGTTTTCTGATGTTGTAATCAGCAGTCCATCATGTTAGCCTGCTGAACTGAACAGCAGCATTATGTTGAGATTCTGAAGTGAGGCATCCAGCATGAGATGGTACTGACTTTGGAGAGGATCTGGTTAAAATAGAATGTCTTGAACATCCAAAATGTGCAAAGCACTGTGCTAGAGCCGAACCTTCCACCACACCACTGCTCTTGCTCTCTGTTTAGCCTATTGGGGGAGGCATGTTAGTTAATTATAAGGTTGATGCTGAAGCATATGTATATCCAAGAATGCTTTGGAAGCATAGGGGACTTAATTCGGTTTGGGCCTGGGAAGTTTCTCAGAGGTGACTGTTGAGCAGGATATTGTATAAGACTAGGTGCTGAGAATTATTAGGGATTGAATTGTTAATTATACTTAGCTAGCCTATCGGGCTTTTAAGAGGAAGCTGAAGCGCCTGCATTTTAGAAGACCACTAAGAGTGTGGATATGTTTCTTTGGGACGTAGGGCAAAACAGGAATATAGCAGTTGAGGATGTAAATAGTCTTTTTGATTTCTAAAGACTGGGCCAGGTATGTTAAAAAAAAAAATATATATATATATATTTACTTTTTTCTCCTTATAAGAAAAGTAATTCCATAGTTTCCACCTAAATTATACAAAGGTAGTTTTAAATATGTGAATGACTTTGAACTGAGTGTATTACTTTGATCTTTGCTGTCATGATTAGAGACTGCCTGTGTTGACTTTTAGAAGGTACAGTATTTGTACATGTTTTCTAGCTATAATAGCTAATATTTATTGAATCTCTGCTATTTGCTTGAATATTTCATTTAGTTTAATCCTTGGAAGGAGGTAGGGTCTATTATCTCCCACTTATAAATGAGGTGTATACTCCAAAGCAAGCCCCTGAGCTTAGCCATTCTGTTGTAGGAATGTTAG
>PVKN010015019.1:0-11757 GCA_004027915.1 Capromys pilorides
TCCTAAAAAAATACAAGACCAAATACAGTAATCCCTCACTTATGTTCTAGAAACCCCCATGATAAGTGGAAATCAGTGAAGTAGAGTTATATTAATGTTAGTATTTATGTATACTATACATTAAGGCTTTATAAACCCTTCCCACATGCTTATAAATCTCACACTTTTAAAAACACTTCTAATGGACTTAATCATTTTCTAAACTTATACACCTAGATAATTTGAACAATAAACATATACTATATGATACTACAAAATCCTGCAATATAGCAAAAAATCCACAATGAATAATTTAGATGAATATTTTTTGAAAACCTGTGAAAAAGTGAGTGTGAACGTTGAACTGTGAATAGGGACTACTGTAAATTAAACTTTAAGAAAGGCCTCAGCTGGGCAGGAAACAGAAAAATAAATAGTTGAATTCTTTCTGGTGTTCATAGTTGTGTATTAAGTCTAAGTTTGAACTCAGAAGAGTGTTGTGTCCTTCATCCAATTTTACAGTGGGCTTTGTGCTGGGTATAGGCCTCAGCTTGGCCTCTCACGTGGGGGTTGGCATTGGCCTTCTGTTACTGGGATTCTCCCCAGTCCTTCAATATATACACTTTTTTTTAAAGAAAAGAATGGCCTCTCTCCTGACCCCCACTCCTTTCTATTCCTCCTGTCCGTGTAGCAAAGCACAATGCTGGTTCATCTGACTTAACCAGCTGCTGGTGTGTGTGTCCATACCCAGATCTTGCAGGCTGGGTCCCTGCCTAGAGTGGTCTGACCCCATGTGTCCTGCTGCTGTCACCTTGAGTACCTTGCTGTCACCAGGGATCCCCACCTGGAGTCGTTCTGGCCATGTGTACTCTGACACTGTTGCTACCACAGCAGGTATATTACTGGGTTACCAGGGGTCCCAGAATTCTGTGATTTAAGAGTATGATGCACCACGTAGCAAATTTTTTTCTAATAATAATTATTGGGTTTCTATACCTGTGTGACCTCTGAAATTATTTTCTCACATATCCTATACTTGGGATGTATTCTCCTATGACTTACGTAAACAAGTTTTTAATACAATTTGTGTGTCTTCTCTTTTTTTACTAGTCTTCCTTGTGTCCTCTAGAAGCTATTGAATCCATTTTTCATGAGCTTTTTTTAAATTTGTAAGGCATCTTTAAGTACATAACCACCTGCATCCTCTAACAGTCTGTTCTCCCATGATTCACTTCTGCTATCCATAGTTTCAGTAGAACTTTTTATCTATTGGATTCCTGCTTGGTACTTTTGCATGAGCTAATTCTTTGCTAATCTGCTCATTCATATTTTATATCATTTTGTTTACCCCATCTTGCTTTTTATTGATGTCTTGTTAAATTCACTGATCATTTTGTTCATTAAATCCATTATCTGTTTGGTTATATCATCTTTGAGCTTGGTGAACACCTTGTTGATATTTTGTTTCTTTGTCTCCTCTTATCATTTCATAAAATTTGGCTATTTGGGTATTCATTTACTCATCCATCAATGCCTATGGATCAGACTTAAGGGAATTGAGAGTTTTTGAAGTCTTATTTTCCTTGTTATCTGTTTCCTTCCTGCCCTCGCACAAGTTAAGGATTGAGACTATTAAATTGGAAAAGTGTGTGTGAGTTCGAGACCAGCCTGAGCTACAAAAGTGAGTTCAGGGCCAGCTTGAACTGCATAGCAAAACTCAGTCTCAAAGAGACCAAAAAAAAATCTGGGAAAAAAGCTCTGCAGCCTAAGCACAGGGTCCTGAGTTCAAACCCTGGTACCAAAAAAATTGCATCAAGAAAAATTAAGTACTCAATATTTAACCTAATAAAGTGAAAGACCTCTGTAACAAAAACCATAGACATTTTTAAAAAGAGATCATCAGACAATGGAAAGATATCCTGGATTTCCAGGCAGGCAGAACCAATATAGTTTAATGGTCATACTTCCAAAACTGATATATAGTTTAACATTATCCCAGTCAAATTACCAAAAACATTCCTCAGAGAACTAGCAAAAATAATTATAAAATTCAATAGAACAACAACAACAAAAATTCAATAGAACTAGAAGAGACTCAGAATTATAAATGCTATCCTGAATAACCAGGGCAAAGCAGCATTGCAATTCTGGATTTTAAGTCATATTACAAACTACACCAATGAAAACGGCATATAAAACAGACACAGATCAGTGGAACAGAACAAAAGAAGCAGGAGCAACGCCATGCATATTCAGCTCTTTGATCCTTCCTGAGGTGACCAAAAACATACAATGCAGGAAAGATGCCCTATTTAATAAATAGTGCTGGGAAAATTGGCTATGCACATGGAGAAGATTCAATCTAGACCTACATACACATACTCAACTGAATTTGAATACATCAAAGATCTAAATGTTAAAACAGAAACAATCTGATGGAAGATAGGCAGGTAAAATTCTTGAAGACACTTAGAGGCCACAATCTTAAGTTAAATAAGTCAGATATACAGGTTTATATAATGAATGCTTTCTCTTATATGAAATAGCCAAAATATAATTAAAAAGCAAAGTAAAAATTAAATCCTATGATGAAGGTAGATAAATCTCATTCAAATGCAAAGGAGATCAATAGATGTAAGGATGAGGAGGGAGGGGAGACATCGAGGATTAAAGAGAACTGAGATGTGTTATGTGCATATACTAATTCTCCATAAAAAATGTAATCATGTACTAATAAAATACATAATATTAACTGAAAAAGAAATAAAAGTAATAGAATTAATTAAGAGTAATAGAAAACAATAAGAAAAAGAAAAAAGAGCAAAGGAAAGGAAAAAGAAAACACCTTCAACCCTCCCCTCTTAGAAAGAGAGAGAGAGAGAGAGAGAGAGAGAGAGAGAGAGAGAGACATGTGTCCAAAAAGTCTTCCATGTGCTTGACTGAGTGGTTTCTTTCCAGGGCCTGAAATATTCATTGGCACCCACCAGATGTACGGGATGGATAGTGGGTCCCTACTAAGTCCTACTTTGTCTCTGCATTCACTGTTTTTGAGTCCTGTTCCACCTCTTCTGGTGGCAGTGATCATTCAATGGTGTCTAGGGCTCTAGTTACTCCAGCCACTCCTAGTTTCTGTGTCCCTTTGTGCCTCAAATCACTTATTTTTCTGCCTAACTTTGTAGTATATGGATTTGTGAAGTAACCTCATTTCAGAGGCTCCTCTGTCCATGTACTCCAAGTTGTGGCAATCATCCAAGCTAAGGTGTATTCACTGCTCACGTTGGAAGATGGTGAAATCAAACAGAATACTGAGTTCTATGCTGGAGATAGCCATTGGGGTGGGGCCAAGCAGTCCACTGAACCCCTGTCCCCTTAAAACCCACACATGTCTAGCCTTGCTTCTTTCTCTGGAGGTCAGGACTACCCCCATCCCAATATCCTTCACAGTATGAGCTGAAACTTCTCAGGGAATCTGTAACCACTCCATACACACTGTGGTCTCCTGGCCATCTCTCACTCACTCTGTGGTAGAATGACCCCAGAAATCCTTAAGTATATTTGTCCTAATACTTTTGGTTCCTCGTTTATCTCAGCCTTAAACAATTAACGCCTTCCCAAATGTCTTCTGGTTAATCACTCAAATATGGCAGCACCATGCTGGATTTCTTTGCAGTTCTAGTCTGCTATGTGGAAGGAGTAACTTTCAGAGTAAAACTCCACACTGTTTTTGCAGTTTACTGTAACTATGGACTTTTCTTACAACTAGTGCTGTTGGCCTGGTTCTCTGTTTTTTCTTGAGTCTGCTGATCCCCCTGGGGCTTACCTTACCTTAGCAAAGATGGCCCTCCTTCTGGGAATAGGATTAGTGTGTCAGCTGATTCATTCTTTTCTGTATTCTCTTGAGTTTTCTTGAGTTTTCTCTGTAGTTTCTAGTTTTCCTGTCAGCTTACTCTTTGATTCCTGGAAAGCTATTTTTTTTTTCTTCACTAAGTCACTGGTTTTTTGGAGGTGTCTTGATTCCAGATCCAGAGAGGCTGCATTTTACTCTCAGGCATTATTATCCCATTTTTAAAGTCTTTTTCTTTTGGTTTCCTTTAGATTTTTCATTTTATACCATTCCTTTCTTTAAAATTTTCTTTCCCTTTCCTGCCTCCATAGAAACACACACCATGCTGTATCAAGAGAAAATAATACTTAATACAGAGGGCTGGGGAGATGGCTTGGTAGTCTAGGTGCCTGCCTAGAAAGTACAAGGACCTGGATTCATTACCCGGTACTGCACGCTATGCAGGCCCTGAACCCCAGGTGCTCCATGCCAACCCAGAAACCAGGCATGGTGACATGCGCCTGTAATCCCAGCACTGGGGAGGCTGAGAAAGGAGGATCCCTAAAAGGTCAAGCTGCATAGTAAGACCCCGTATCAAATAAATAAATTAATGATTTTAAAAAGTTAGAAAAGTTTAAATACAAAATGTTATTTTACATCTTTTCAAGCACAATTTTTGGAGCTATAAATAGTTATTTAAACCACTTTTCAAAATTTTACTGGAAAACAAACTATATTTTTGTTGAATAAATAATAAGATTCCTAAAATAGCAATCTTTATACTAGGTGCTAGAGAAGGCAGATATCATCTTGAAATTTTGCAATAAAATGAGGAAGACACATGAAGAAGACTGTAGATGGCATTTAGGTCACAGTGTCATGAGACTTGCAGTTTACCATAGTGTGCATTTCTCCCTTTGTTACTGTTAAAATACCTCATTTTAATTGATAACATAGTCATTATAGTGGCAAGCTGCAGCCAACAGCTTCCCTTGTAATTCAGTGAAGTCTCTTGCTATGTATTCAACCAAAATGATGTAACTGAGAGATTTGCGTGCTGTTTCTCTAAGTCTAGCTGTCCTCTCCCACCACTGGAATATGAGTATGGTGGTTAGAATGCACATAGTTCCTTTAGACTTTGAGGAGTCCCATGCTGAGTATGATGAAGTTACTAGATAGGAGACTAAGGCCCTGGAATTGATGTGGGGAACTGTATGCATAAGATCTTGTGTGACTGGCACATAATTTTTACTTACAATGTCTTTGTGTGTTTGTTTGTTTGTTTGTTTTTGCAGTACTGGGGCATTGAACTCAGGACCTTGTGCTTGCCAGGCAAGTGTTTATTCTACTGAGCTATCTCCCTGGCCCCTTTGTCTGGTCTTTTATTAAAATACTGTTGGCCTCACAGAGTAAATAAGGTACATTCCATCTGCTTCCATCTTCTGAGAGAGATGATGGAGAACTGGTGTAACTTCTTACTTAAATATTTGTAGAGCTTGGTACAGCAGCTCATACCTATAATCCCAGCATTATGGAAGACTGCATCAGGAGAAGTGCAAGTTTAAACTCACCCTGGGCAATTTAGCAGCTTGCAATATCCTTTCTTGAAAGAAGGAAGGAAGGAAGGAAGGAAGGAAGGAAGGAAGGAAGGAAGGAGAAGAAAGAAAGAAAGAAAGAAAGAAAGAAAGAAAAAGAAAGAAAGAAAGAAAGAAAGAAAAAAGAAAGAAAGAAAGAAAGAAAGAAAGAAAGAAAGAAAGATAGGCAGGCTGGTGGTATATCTTAGTGCAAAGGCCAGGTCCAGTCCCTTATAGTGAAAAATGATTAAGAAAAATAAAAAATTATCTTCATTCATCTTCAGTGTCCTCTTTTTTTGTATAGATTTGAGTGTCTGATCTTATTTTTTATTTCTCCCTATTGAACCTCTTTTAAGATTGTTTGCAAAAAGGTCTATAACAATTCCTTCAATTTGTTTGTTTTGGAAATCTCTATTTCCCCTTCACATTTGAATGATAATTTGTAATATACAAAATTCTAGACTGGTGGCACTTTTCTCTCAGTGCTTTAAATGTTTCACCTTATATTCTTCCTGCTTGCATCATTTCTAAGAAGTAAACTGTAGCTGTCTTTCTTCTTTTATAGGTAAGGATATTTCTGCCCCCACTTTTTTTGTGAGATTGCTGTTTTGCTTTGCTTTGCTTTATTTTTTGGTAGTAGTGTGTCTTAGTTACTCTTTACTCATTGCTGGGACAAATACCCGACACTCAAAATAAAGGAAGGAAAGGTTTATTTAGCTCACAGTTAGTGGAAGTTTCAGTCCCTGTTTGGCTGGCCCAAGGCTGAGTGGAACAGGGCAGAGAGCATCCAGTTCATGGCAGTGGAACAGCAACAATCGCGACAGAGGCAACTGACCAACCAGGGCAGCAGAGAGCAACAGCGTGAGTCTGTCTCTCTGTCTCTCTTTATATTACATTCAGGCTCTCCACCTCAGCCTTTCCACCTTAGGCCACACCCATAATCCCAGAAGGACTCAGACCCATAGTCCCATCAGTACTAAAACACATAATCCCAAAAAATAAAAATAAATAAAACACATAATCCCAGTGGATCATGAGGCAAGTCTCAAACTCTAAAAGTCCCCACCTCATGATTACATAAGGCTTTGTGGGGACAACTAGACATAAACCATAACATTCCACCCCTGGACTCCCAAAGTCTCATGCACATCCCTTTGTGCAAAAGACATTTTAGTCCATCTGGAAGAGTTGCCAAAGTCCCACCAGTTTCAGCATTGCTGAAGTCCAAGTTCCAAGTCTCTTCCAAGATCCAAGGCAAACTCTCAACTGTGAGCCTCTTTATAAAAGAAAAGTTAAACATATCCAACATTCAAAGGTACAAGATAAACATTACCATTCCAAAAGTTGCAAAAAACAGCGTAATATAAAACGCTGGGACCAACACATGTCCAAAATCCATCAGGGTAAACATTAAATCCCATAGTTCCAACTGGAACATCCAAAGCAGTCTGCACTGAGTTGTGAGCTCCAAAGGCCTTACACGACTCTGTCCCTACAGCACTCTTAGTAGTAGTTTCCATGGCTTCTCTCTTAGGCCAGATTTGCTCCCTCTTTGCACTTTCCCTTAGACAATTCACGTTTCTGGCTTTTCCAAACTTCTGAGGTTTCCACTGAATAAGCTTCTCACTCTCTTCTTCACACACTGCCCTCTCAGGGGCACACTGCCTGGCCTCCCAGGCCTTCTTCTGAAATCGAGGTGGAAGCCTTCTTAACCTAACAACTCTTGCATTCTGAGTGAGCCTAAAACCAATGTCACATGAATGATGCCAAGGTCTGCTGCCAGCTGGAGCAGTAGCCAGGCTTCCTTCTCTCTTGGTTGTAGGGGTGGAGTACCTGGATTGATGAACACTCTGACTTTCATTACGAGGAACAAATTCTTAATGCCGGCACCATTTTGGAACCTGGTTTGGCCACTACTGCCATTCTGGTACTCTGTGGCTTTCTTCTCAAGGCAAAGCCTCTCTCCTTTGCAATTCTGGGGCTGCAAAGGGCAGAGAGCTGCTGCCTCTTGTGATGCCCTCAGGCCATCTGTTTGATTCTCTTGTTCCTTCCCAGCAATGGAGCTCCTTTCAGCTCCATCTTTGCAGTCCACAGCTCTCCTGGTACTTCCTTCCTGGACAAACTCGCAACATTTTAAATCATCCTTCTTGACTCTTTGTTCTTGATTTTCAATATAAATCTGGCTAAAAGCTGCCAATAACAACTATGCCATTGCCCAGTAGTTCACTGCTTTGAAATATCTCTTGAAAGATTAATCAGTCCACCATGCTTAATCTCAGTCTTAGACAAAGTCTCTGGGCATGAGCAAAATTCCGACAGACTTTCAGCCAATCCATAGCACAAATCACCTGGAGTCCAACAACAAATGCTGTCCTTCCCAGCAGAAACCTCACCAGCCTGATCTTTATTGCCAGGCTTCCTATCAGCATTCTGGTCTGAGCTCTGACCAGAATCTCCCAGAGTAGCCAAAGCCATTCTAGTGCTTCGCTTGTAGGCGACATCTCTGAACCTTTCCTATCTCTTCTGATAACCCATTCCCAAAAGCTTGTAATCCACATGGTCAGGTCAGTCACAGCAATGACCCCACTTCTCTGGTACCAAATTCTTAGTTACTTTCTACTCGTTGCTGGGACAAATACCCGACATTCAAAATGTAGGAAGGAAAGATTTATTTAGCTCACAGTTAGTGGAAGTTTCAGTTCCTATTTGGCTGGTCCAAGGCTGAGTGGAACAGGGCAGAGAGCATCCAGTTCATGGTGGTGGAACAGCAACAATCTCGACAGAGGCAACCGACCAACCAGGGCAGCAGAGAGCAACAGCGTGAGTTTGTCTCTCCTTCTCTCTTTATATCACATTCAGGATCTCTGTCTCAGCTTATCTGCCTTAGGCCATACCCATAATCCCAGAAGGACTCAGACCCATAGTCCCATCAGTACTAAAACACATAATCCCAGTGGACCACGAGTCAAGTCTCAAACTCTAGAAGTCCCTGACCCATGATCGCATGAGGCTTGGGGAGACAACTAGACATAAACCATAACATAGTGTTAAACCTAGGGTCCAAATTGCCAAGTACTAAGGTTGATACATCATTTCAACTTGAGAAACCTAGAAGCTGATGGGTTTTTTCCATCAGCTGGGCATTGAACTTGAGGTCTATAAACTGATCTATGTCCCTAGTCCTTTTTAATTTTTTTATTTTGAGACAAGATATTTATCAGTCACCAAATTGCCAAAGATGGGCTTAACCTGCCTCTTGCCTCAACCTGCCAGGGTGCTGGGAGGTATGTGCCACTGTAATGGATTCTTAGTCAATCTTATTTCATCTGTATGCAAGCCAATTTTCCTTATTTTCCAAATTATTTTGAAGCAAATTGCAAACATATTATTTCTTTAATACTTGAGAAAGCTGTATTCAATAACAAGGCTGTCATTCAAAAAATTTTTAATCATTTTTGGCTTTTAATAGTTAAGAGTTGTTTAAAGTTTTGAAAAAGTTCCTATAATAATAAGCATACTTATAAATTCCTTTATGCTAAGATTTAGTTCATTTATTTATTCATTCATCTGTTCATGGTACATTCAAACACATTTATTAAGCACTGTGTACATGGCCCATTGGGGGTATTAAGAATATACTTGTCAACAAGGCATATGGGCCACCTGAGATTATATTTTGCTAAGTGAAGGAAAAAAATAGATTTATGAACATGATCATTTCAGATATCAAGGAAGATACAAACTATATGATAGTAACTGGGAGGAGGGGAAGTGGTATTTCAGTGACACTTCAAAGGACATAACAGAAACAGCAGTCAAAGACTAGGAGCCAAGTGATGAAGGCAGAGACAGATGTATCAGAGAACAGGCTGAGCTCACCAGAGTGAACAAGGGCAGAAATGCGTCAAGCCTAATGCCAGCATGGCAGGCAGGAGCCCCTGTAATTTTGTGGGGCATTCACATTTCAGGGTCTCTGCCATATTGGCTCTGGACCCTGCTGTATGAACTACTTTGGACAGTGGGATATGATCCAGCGCACAACTGATCTCTGGAGCCCCGACTGGGGTCCAGCCAGCAAGTTGAGAAACTACTCAGGCTACACCATTGCATGAGGAGAAGTCACATGGAGATGCCCTGAAGGGGGGCAGGGGTTCTTCCTGTACAGTGACCCCAGCTGGATTCTGATGAGCACAGCCAATCATGGAAAGTGACAAATCATTGCATTCTGAGGTAGATTCTTAGTAACAGATTATGAAACAGACAAGTGCCTAAAAGTGGGGAAGGGGATTGTGGTAATGAGCATTGGAGAGGCTAGAAGGTGGGCAAGGCAGCAAGGGAACTTCTGGAGACCGGAAAAATGGTCATCAGTGATTTAAGGTTAGAAAAACCATGAAGCTCATGACAATAGCAACATGTTGGGTAACAAGTGTACCTTGGTGGATCTCACCAAAAAAGTGTCCAAGTTGAATGCCAACTGGGGCTACTCTGCTTCTTCTAACTGCCTTTGATAAGATATTGGCAAGAGGGATGAACCAAAGAAGGAGAGACTCACTATTCAAGTAGGATTTAGAGTAAAATTGCAATTCAGAGCACATTGAGTTAAAAAACAATTTCTTTCTGTCCTGCTCATACATGTTCTTTTAGTAAGAAGTGGTCTCAGAAACACTGCCAGCAGAATGAGATCTTCATGTGGTGCATCCAACTGAGGGTGCTGCTGTAAGATGTGCCTGAAGACTCCATGGGCAAAGCAGAGAAACCTCTCCCTGAGCAGCATGTGAATGTAGGTGTGGCCTTTGTCTGATGGAATAACTTGCAATTTAATCTACAAAGCTCCTATATTGTCATAGTCTCTTCCTGGTTCTCCTCTTGGCCCAAGAAGTCTAAACTAAAAACCTGTTATTGGAATTCCACCATGTTAATTCCAATCTACCACTCCCAGTGCAATCCACTGCAATAACAAAGACACTAAGATATATATAAATATATATATTTATATATATTTATATTTATATATATATAATTATTGGGGAGCCAAGGTGCCCTAAGTCCAGCCATGAAGATGGCTTTCCAGAACCAAGAGGGTTGGTTACCCAGGGCTGGACTCAGGTTTTATTCATTGGAGAAGAGGGAGTGGCTTGCCAAAGGGAATTGTGGGAAGAAGGTGAGCACTGTGAGCTGGGCTAGGTAGGAGGCCTGCATTCACCTTCGCCATATTCAGAGAGGCTATGCAAAGGAAGTAATTTGTATTATGCTATTGAGATAGTATCTAATATTTTGGGGGTCTGGTGCTTCAGCTCTGATGTGTAATCTTTCAAGCCCCAGGAAGTCATAGCCTCTATCTCAAGACTCGATCCCAGCTGACGCCATGGAGCATTGGCTCTTCGTCGTGTTATCAGGGAAACAGATGTGCCATATTCAAAAATTACCACCAGCACCTTGGCTAGACCAATACACACTGCTTAAAGCCAATTGAAAGGACAATGAGAAGTCCTAGCCAGTTCTGTACATTTCAATATGAAGGGGTAGGGTCAGGCTCAGTCAAAATGGAGACAGTCGCTTTTCTTTCAAGGAGAGCTGCTCAAGCAGTCCTCCACACTACATATTTGAAGGAGTGATGCACATCAATCAGAGGAACAAGGACAAGTCAAAATGAAACATTGGGCCGGCGAGATGGTTCAGTGGTCTAAAGCGCCTGCTTAGGAAAGCTCAGGCAACTGCAGGGACTGCAGTTCGATCCCCGGCACCACATCCTGCGCCAGCCCCACCACCAGGGCAGGCTGAGCCAGCCACAAAATAAATAAATAAATAAACACAACAAGCAAACAAATAAATAAATAAAAATTTAAAAAAAAAAAATGAAACATCCCTGGACCTCCACCTTGCTGTGTTCAAGAAGTAGGGTGAGTAATTGCTCAGCTACGAAGATTAATGCTTTCTCATGGAAAAGAAGATATGAGCAGACAGCTCTTTCAGCCAAGAATAGTAGACTAAAGAATCCTTTCCAGAGAGAGAAACATGGCCTGATCCTGTGGCAATCCTGCCTCTGGCATCAACAGAGCAGTCAGCTCTTGCCCACCTGGATCTTGAAATTGCTAAGGGCCTATGTCTGTTGGGTGCCCTCCATGTCCTCCCCTTGGGACTGGGACTATAACAGTTTCTGAACCCTTCTCTCATGGCTGTGTGGGTTATGTTGAGGCTACTGGCCATGGTAGAGAGCTTGAATTTTTAGCCACAAGTCTCCAGACTGAGGAAAGCTGCATTCACAGCACCTTACCCACATCCCAACCTAAAGCAGATGATGAGCTGCTGAACGCTGGGCCACTGCCCTATGGGATGAACTGCTGGGATTCTAGAAGGAGAGACAAGCATTTTTCATGTGTG
>PVKN010015020.1:0-18776 GCA_004027915.1 Capromys pilorides
TTCCAAAAAAAAAAAAAAAAAAATGTAACCCTAAAAATAAATTTAGTGGAACATTTTAATTAGACAAGTGAGAGGATTTATAAAATCTCAACTTGTTCGCTTGGAAAATGTTCATCATTTTTCAACTATGGATAACTATGCCAGCAAAAAGACTTAGTGACATCTTTGTTAACTGGTCCCTAGCCAAATGGCAATGCTACTAATTATTAGGAGGCATTATCTCACTATAAAGCCAAAGATTAGGCTTTTGTATCTCTGTTCCATGGGCACTTCTTTTTTTCTTTTGTTTGTTTTTTAGGACCCGGTCTTGCTATATAGCTCATATTGGCCTCAAACTCACAGTGATCCTCTTGTCTCAGCCTTCTGCTGTGTGTAGTTTTCTACAAAGTCAATCTCATGAAACACCCCAACACCCAAATGAAACCACTTTTAAATCTGTAGCACAGATAGTAGTCGGGACTACAGCACAGGTGGGACCATCTTTGTAAGGTCCTTGTAATACTAAATCTTCCAAGTGAAAAAGGTTCAAGGGGCTGGGGAGATAGCTCAGTAGAATAAGCACTTGCCTGGCAAGTGCAAGGTCCTGAGTTCAATCCCCAGTCCCACCAAAAAAAAAAAAGAAAAAGGTTCAGATGGTTTTGTATGAGGGACACAATCTGGATCTTAAGTGCCCCCCAGAGCCCACGTGCAGGGCTTGGCTCCTAGCGAGGTGCTACTGTGAGGCCACGAACCTTTCAAAGGCAGGGTAGCAGGAGTCCCTTGGGGCTTTAGGGCTGTGCCTTTTAAGGGAATTGTGAGAACCCAACCCTCTCCTTATTCTCTTTTGTTCCCCAGGGGCTGTGAGGCAAATGGTTTTGCTTTGTCATGTGCTTCTACCACACTGTACTGCCTTGTTGTGGGCCAGAACCTAGAGGGCCAACTCCCCTGGAACTGGTACCTCCAAACCATAAGCCAAAATAAATCTTTTCTCTTTCTAAACTGATTGTCTCAGGTATTTGTTACAGTAGGGGAAAGCTGACTAGCACAAAGGACGTATTTATACACGTTTTGCTCAGGGCACAAATTAAGCCACAGCATGTTGGATCCATGGCTAGGCCTGCAGCTAAATGTGGCTTGACATTAGAAAAGCCATCCCAGTCGGCAGAAAGTGTTACTATGTACAGTGACCTAGACCCCAGCTGTAATTTCTCCCATAGGCCTAAGAATGTGCCTAAATTGCGGTTTTGCATGAAAGTAATTTTACATAAAAGAAGAAAAGAGCTCCCATGCTCTGTTTGCTTGCATCTTTTCCTTTTGAAAACTCCTCTGGAGATGCTCACACTGATAAATACAGTGAAACTCGGCAGAACTCCACAGGTGTTAGGGATGAAGCATCATTTCTGAGGGTCACCAACTCTGAAGAGTATGGCATCTGCCTCCCATAACTACATAAGCAGCATCACAGAGCATAAAAAAGAAATTTTCTCACTTAAATTCTGAAATGACATTTATATATTGCTTACCTCTGGAAGGTCTAGGCCAGCAATCTTGGTAATGTAATTTATTACCTGAGGTATATTTTAAAACTTTCCCTTATTTTTCCAACAGGCCACATGCTGATAAATACTTCATACAAAGGCTAGCTTGCTACAGGTAGGTATGTAGGTAAGCTCATAGTCAAGTGCATTCTCTTGCTATGCTAAGTATTACATTTTTCAATCCAGATCATTGAATCAATTAATGTTGTGACACTTCTACTTTAGTTTTTCTTAGGTCATAAATCTAATCCAGGCAAGGGATGATGAGAAATGCAAAGACGACAGTTACCCTTCCTGTGGAAATCCTATTTTAGTGGCAGAAACAACCTGCTTCGTCATTAAAGGACTATGTCACTATAACTTCCCTACACATGTCTCGGGATGGCTCCACCAATATTTTCAGGAACGCAAGTCTTAAAGCATTAGGCCCTGTGGAAGTCCCTGAGTCATCAAGTTCATGAGAAGACTTCTGGGGACCAGAAGCACAAGAATGCAGATAGTTCAATAGTTTGAGAAGTTGCTAAACTGGCTTGGTTTATTCAACCTGAAAAGGAGAAAGCAGAACAGACTTGTAAGGGCCCCTGAGCTAACCAGTGGTTGATTAAGAAGGAAAGTAGGAAAAAGGAAAGGAAGAAAGCATGCCCTAGTCTCTTTTGAGTTTAAGGACTCTTGGATCTACTGCACCCTTTCATCTTTTTGGTTTACTTTGTTTCACACCCTTATGTTTCCGAATGCATTCTCTGAGAGGGGGCATTTCAGACACACCCGCGAGGCAGAGCCCCATTGCACGAGGCTCAGCCTGTCATTGTGATCCGGAGCCTGCTGCCCCCAAGAGGTGAGGCACTTCTAGCTCTGCTCCCTTTTCTGTCAACCTGAAGCAGTAAATCAGTAAAGGCTTAGGGGTTTTTTGTTTCTTTTCGTTCTTTTTTCTTTTTGAGCAGGGTCTTTCTATGCAGTTTAGGCTGGTGTGGAGCTCACTTTGTAGCCCAGGCTGGTCTCGGTCCTCTTGCCTCAGCCTCTCAAGTGCTGGCATTACAGGTGTGCAATACCACAGCTGGAACTTAGTTGTAACTGAGACAACATTGGTTTGTTTCCTTCCTATTGCTAGTCTTACTATTCTCAGTTCTGATGGAAGATGCTCAAGTCACTACTAAGGTCTGCTCCAATTTCAAATGTTAAAGATTTAATATTGAAGATGAGGCAGAGAAAGCACTGATCAAAATCCCCTTTTTTTACACAATACATGCATAGGCAACAGGGATTTTTCTGTTTTTGTATTTTGCATACTGAGAATCAAACTCAGGACCTTGTGTTTACTAGGAAGGTGCTGTGCCACTGCTGAGCTAAATCTGACTCTCGTGTTTTATGTCCCCCAAACAGCTGAGGTCTTTCTGAGACGAATGTCTTGCTTAAGCCTGGGGAGAATCTGATTTAATCACAGCAGCTACTGCACATACCCATTTGCAGTTCTGTCACTGCCATTTATTAATATGTGGCAGAGTGAAGTTTATGACTGAGTTCAAAGCAGTCTTCTTCCATAAAGCAGTTATGATCACGTTTGCTATTTAATGTTCATCCTCTACCTTGAACTAGAACAGCCACCCAGTGTCAATTCTTCCAAATGGGCCATTTTTAGGCCACCAGATAAAAGTGACGCCCTGTCTTGCTTCATTAGGGAAGCCCACATAGCGGGGCTGGTGCCTCAGGCACAGGTTTCCCCAGGACCATGAGTGCCTCAACTGAGGTGAGGAATGTGGGTACCTGTGCAATACTACTCCACCATCCTAAATTTGTGGCTCTGGTGTCTTCTTTTGTAATAATAAGAGAAAAGTGGCTTATTTTGAACAATTTCAGTAACTGTGCTAATGAAAGTCAATTCTTGCTTGAAGAAGTCCTGTAATAAATAAGAAGGACACTATTGGTGAGGAAACAAATGTATCAAAAACTAACCATCCAAACAAACAAAAAAACAACCTAACACAAACCCCCACTTCCCTAAGTGAAACACTTCTGATCTAAATGACCATAAAGAAGGGCAAGCTGCTCAATGCTTGCAGCATTACATTTTCTTTCTTTCTTTCTTTTTGGTGCATTTTAGGGAAGGGTCTACAGGGTGTTCAGGGTCTCACTACCAGATCAGACTCATAGTGATTCGTCTGTTTACAGCCCCGCCCCCCAGCTGGGATTACAGGTGCACACCCTCATGTCCAGTCTCCATTGCCATCTCAGTGTGCCCTGGGGGGGGGGGGGGGGGTTGGGACTGGCACAACAGGCCTGGGGAACATATACTTTCTAAAATGACTTAGTTGGGCTGGGGATGTAGCTTAGTGGCACAAACGCCTGCCTGGCAAGTGTGAGGCCCTGAGTTTGATTCCCAGTACAAAAAAAGGAAAACAAACAAAAAACCCAAGAGTAATAATAGAATAAAATACAGTGCAAGTATTTTTCTTTATTTGTTCCACTGAAGTTCCTGATAGGAGGCACTAGCAACTGGGCAATGAATGTATCAAAAGTTTGGCCTAGTGAACTGGACCAACAGTATAACTTTCTCCCAAGAAGCCAGACAGCATGAACAGAAAATAGGACATCACACAAGGACTTTCCTAGGTGTTGCTCTAGAAAAACAAGTGTTTCCCTCCCATAAAGAAGGGGGAGCCCCAGGTAGAGTGGGGCCCCATGTTCCTTGCCTGCAATTTATTTATTTTATTTTTTATTTATTTTTTATTTTTTATTTCTTTTTTGCAGAACTAGGGATTGAACTCAGGCCTTGCACTTGCCAGGCAAGCGCTTATTCTACTGAGCTATCTCCCCAGTCCTGGGCCCCATATTCCTTCCATTATTTATTTGAAGATATCACAAGTACTCCTGAAAAGCAAACATTAGGGGTGTTAATGGAGAAAGATTATATATCAATGCCACTACAAATTTTATTGCTCTAAGAAAGGTCACTACTTTTATTTTCTAGGGAAGGTTTATCTGTGAGTTTAGAGAATAATAGCTGAACATAGGATAATTAAATAATAAATAAATTAATGATGTATCCTTTGCCATTCAAGGAAAAAGAGACAGGTTTATGTTTATTTGCAATATCACTATACAGATTAAAAATCAGATTCTTAAATGCACTTATTGTGTGAGGTTTACTTTTAAAAATCAAATCTTTTTACCTTTTGGATAATATTTATGAAGAAAAACGGTACACACATTACACATTGACATTGAAAAATATTTACGTGTAATTGACTCTAAGAACCTGGAAGAGTAAACAAAGTCCAAAAGGTCCAATAGATACCATGAAAGGGAAAGAAACTGCTCAAAAGGACAGAACAACTGGGATGGGGGAAAGGAGAAGAAAAAAAAAGAAGGAAAGGAAAAAAAATATATATATACACACACACACACACACATACACACACACAAGACAACTAAGATAATTGTGCTACTAAGTTCTGTTGGTTTATTAAAATGAATAGTTAATCACTAATGATTAATTTTTTGGAACAATTTATGTTTATATCTGATAAACTGAACAATGCTTTGAAAACAACAACATGCAATATAACAACCACTGTTGAATTCCGGTCATTTTGTTTTTTGAAATTCTTTTTTTATATTTTAGTACAGAGTCTACAGGGTCTCACTATATAGATCTGACTTGTAGTGGTTCTCTGGTAGTGGTTCTCTTCAGCCTCCCAAATGCTGGGATTACATGTAGGCACATGCCACCATGCCCAGTCTCACTTGACTCTCAGGGTCCCCCTGGGGCGGGGCCAGCACTGTACACTGGGGATTGAACCCAGGCCCTTGCATCTGCCTAGGCAGGTACTTGAATCTGCTGAGCTATCTGGCTGGCCCTTGTTTTTTGAAATTCTGTATTGTTTCTAAAGTTTTATTGTTTGTTTGTTTTTTTGTGTTTAAAATAAAAAGTAAAAACTATAAACTTTTATTGGTAAATAAAAATATTTTTAAATAACCAAAACTAAATCACTATGTAAAGAAACTAGTTATCAAGGGTGACATTGATGCTTCATCACCCATTATAAGCTTCAAAATCTTCTATAGGACATAAAGAATGGGCCTGTTATATAGAGTTGCTACATAATACACTTTTTTAAAAACTGTAAGTCTTCAGGTTAGAGGACATCATTCACAAAATGAATTTCTGTAAGGTTAGGGACCTGGAGGAGTTGAAGGAAAGAGCCCTGAAGCGAACTGAGGGGAAAGCAGAGTGACACCCGAAGGCTGAGTACCAATTCCTTCAATGACATGAACACAAACACAGCAAGCTGGGCGGTGTCCTACAGGAGCGTGGGGGCCATGGCAGTGGGAAGCGTGAGCATGAGCCAAGCCACTGATCACACTGCATTCACGTGACAGCCCGGCCGTGGGCACTTACAGTCTAATAAGGAAAATGGCAAGAAAACCCAGAGTTATAGCACAGTGAGATAACTCTACAGAGACAGAGGGGGAGAGAAAGCGCCCTCTTTGGAGACTGGGCAGGAATGCTAACCTGCACTTGTACAAGGAGAGCACGAACTGGCCAGCAGATCACCGTGCCTTACACACTTCAGAACAAAAGGGAAATTTCTGATAGACACAGAAGTGAAGCACAGAGCAGTAGTTACTGGAGGGCCATGGCTTTCGCTAATTTTGCAGCTACTCTGTAGGAAGGGATTAATAAACAATGATGTGGCCAAAGAATTGGCCCTGGAAAGCTCAGGGAAAGCATAGAGAAGGAGGAGAATAGATAAGGGTGCTCCATGAGGATCCCTTGCAAATGGCTCAGTGGCAACCAGCAGGCTCCGGGAAGGTCCCCCGGAGCAAAGTGCTTAGAAAAGGTACCGATTTTAAACAAGGGCATGGAGACTGGGCATACTTGTAACTCAGGAGCTTGGGAGCCTAATGCAGGCACCCTGAGAGTTCAAGGCCATCCTGGGTACACATCACATTCAAGTCCAGTTTGGACTATCTGTCAAGGCTGTCTTAGCTAAAATTTAAAAATGCATAAAGATTTGATAAAACATCAGACCTCACAAATTTAAAGACCTAATCCAAAAAGGACATCTGAGATGAATACATACTTTGTAGAGGAAGAAATGGCAAGTAAACACATGAAAAAACATTCAACATCATTGATGATTTGAGAAATGCAAATTAAAACAACACTGAGATTCCACCTCACCCCAGAAAGAATGGCTAGTATTAAGAAATTAACCAATGAAAAATGCTACTGGGGAGGGCACTGGAAAAAAGGAGGAATCAAGACATAGCAGGTAACAGGTACCAATTCCCTATGATGAATGTGACTGTTATGTACATCTACACTGTACCAATAAACTTAATGCAAAAGACTGCTTTAGAAAACCAAACCCAATCAAATAAACAAACAAAAATAAGGGCACAGAACAGTTTTAGGTTGGGGAGATAGCTTGGCGGTCTAAGTGCCTGCCCTGCAAGCACAAGGTCCTGAGTTCGATCCCCAGTATTCCATGCTGGGCCAGCCCCAAAGCCTGAGGAGTCAGTACATGCCTGTAATCCCAGTGCTGGGGAGGTTGAGATGGGAAGATCACTGAGTTTGAATTGTGTAGTGAGAGCATCACTACAAAGAAATAAACAAAAAGAAACAGTTTTTATTTGTCTTAATGCAAGGAAAAATAATTTAAAATACATGTGTTGGGCTGGACAGATAGCTCAGCAGACTAAAGCGCACTGTCTGGGATTTGATACCCAGCATGCCATGCTGGCCCCACCCTCCAGGTGCACTGAGACAGTGACTGAGACTAAGTGTGGTGGCACGTGCCTATAATTCCAGTGTCTGGGAGGCTGAGAACAGGAGAATCACATGAGTCCAATCTACACAGTGAGACCCTGTGGACCCTATACTAAATACATAAAATAAATAGATAAATAAATAAATACAAAGTAAAATATATGTGCCTTGGTTGAGAGTGATTCAGTAGTAAGCTGTTCAGTCAAGATGTGCAGGGGCTGGGGTTCCATCTCTAGCACTGAAATATATAGGTACAGGTTCAAGTACAGGTACAGATGTGTTTTATAGACACATGCACATGTATACATATGCACATGTAGCTATGTCTTTAAAAAGGGAAAAGTATGGCTAACTGGTAAAGCTATCAGTCTAGGGTGAGAAAGGGACGTGGGGCCAAAAGTCACAATCCTTTCCACTTTTAGGACTTCTACATCTCAATCTCAGTCAAGCAAAGTTAATCAAATTCTTGACACCTACAAATCCCTCTCTTATTGCCCTCCATGGCAGTGGAACTTGGTAAGTGCTGAATGGAAGGTCTGCTTAGACAGCCGAGAAATTGTCAGACTTGAGTCTCTTCCCAGTTTGCTACTGTGAGCCATGTGACTTTGGGCATAGCACTTTGGTTCTCTAGGCCTCTGCGTTAACACTTGTAGGGGACAGGATTTGAGTAGATTTCCAATTCTAAGTGAAAACTAGACACTGCAGGGAAAGAAAAAAAAATTGTTTGACTCTCTCTTCCATTTGTGGTTTGTTTTGAACTGAGGTAAAAATGTTACCAAGATTCTGGGGAATCTATGCTATGCCTGTAAAATACCAAAGCACTGTCCCCAGCTAGGTCTCCGCAACTTATTTTTACACCCAAAACATGGTCTGCACCCAGGAAACTCAGACTCCTTGCAAAGTGGCACTCAGCCATGCCCTCTGCTTCGTGTGCTATCATCTCCACCTCCTACAATCTGTGTGCTTATTTAAAAATATTAAAGGCCTAAGGGGCTGAGGCCAGTGGTAGAGTGCATGCTGAATATGTGGGAGGCCATGCATTTGATCCCCAGCACTGAACAATGGCCACAGTTTTTAGTCTGCCCTTCCCTAAATATCATCTCAGTGAGGTTTTCCATGGAGATTCCATCACAGAGCACATGATCTCATGCCTCGTCACACCTCCTTCCCAGGTGGCCTGCTTTTGGAGCAGAGATCAGCTCACATTGTTTTCCAAACCACCCACAAAGACTGTCAGTGGGCATACCCTGAGAGGGTGACATGGTGCAGAAATTACAAGACAAGGCTGCATTTAGATATCTGTGTGCTTGCAGGCAAGTTATTTAACTTCGATAAGCCTCCTTGTTCTGCTCTATAAAATGGACAGTTAAGCTTTCCTTCATTATAATTGCTATAAAGAGAAAATAAAAGTGAGGTAATACTGGCATTTTTAGCAGCAAATGCTTACTGACTGAATCAGGTGTTAGTCAAGTGTAAATGACTTACAAAATCTAATCTATAGTTATTATTACAAATGGTAAATCTTTCTATACCTAATCATGAGAGTAGAACACTTTTTTCTCCCTCAATTGAGTCAAAGCCACAGTTCTTCTGAAAAGGATGGAGGCTGGCAGGTGTTTTCCTCTCCTCACTTCTCTCTGAGGAGGAAAACACTCAATGAGGGTGGCAGCACGAAGCCTGAACTTCTGAGGCAGCGACAGTTGATAGCACCCAGCCATCAATGTGGAATAACTTTAAAATTCCCTTTATTAGGATTTTCCAAAATCAATGTTACAATAACTTTTAAAAGTATAATGTTAAAACAATCAAATCTTACCAAAGGAGAAAGTCTTCAGTCAGTACAAGTCTTGGGATCTTGTATGTAATATGCATCAATTGAATTAAAGTTAATAAAATATATTAGAAAATGAATCCTAAGATTTAGTTTGGGTGGGCCTGACAAAGCACCCCCTTTTGTGGTCACACATAGGCATACTTTTTTGTCTATTTCATCCTGTTTTCTTTTTATGCAGATCATGGCTAGAGTCATATTGGGTGGAGACATGATACTTAGCAAATGTCTCACATCTACACTCAATTGAAAATACCCCTTTGGCTGGGTATAGTAACCCTGTGGTATTTATTGCTTATAGCTCACATAATTATTTTAACATGTATCAATATTTTCTTCATCCCTTGCACTTGCCCGGCAAGCACTTATTCCACTGAGCTATGTCTCTAGCCCCAATCTTGAGAACAGATGTGCTATGAAAGCCAGTTTAGTGATCACCCAAGTGCCCCCTCACGATGTGATATCCTGAACTATGTGGGATTCTGTAGTGTCTCCAACAGCAAAAAGCCTTTAGCAGACACAGCCCCTGGAACTCAGACCTTATAAGCTGCAGACCTGAGCTCAATAAACTTGCATTTACAAATTACTTGATCTGAGACATTTCATTATAGCAACAGAAAATGGACTGAGGTAATGTGCATCTTAAGATGTGAATTAAAATTTATTTCTTCCCAACAATCTGATTTCTTCAGGATCAACCCAAATTCTCTTGAGGTTGACAATGGAGCATTTCATTCTAGAATATTTCAGAAATTGAGAGATTATTCTCTCTGTGGGTTTTTAAATAACGTTGAATTCTTCTCTGAAAAAAAATCAACCGTTATTCTTCATAATATATTTGCTGAGCTTAGGAATTAACACCTGATCTATTCATGCTATGTTTACATAACCTTCTCTTTAGTTCAAATGAAAAGATTGCCGCAATTCTCCAATATCTGTCAGAATGGACTACAGGGAATAAAGGCAATCTAAATCTAACAAGAGTTGATAAAATAGTATTACTACTTGCTGCCCTTTTTCCCTTCCAAATTCCATAAGCATTATATATATGAATATTCATATATGGTAATTTAATAATAAAGCATTAGAAACAAAACAAAAGCCAAAAGCAAGGCAAGTAAAGATGGGTAATGAGTGAATCTCCTTTTGTTATTTGAAAACCAATGGTCAATGAAGACCTCCAAGCTTCCTTCTTGATGCATACTCAGGAGAGCATGTCAACTAATATTTATATAAAATACATGATCAAGTTAAGAAGAAAATTAGAATGCATAGCTGAATGTGCTGGTTCCATTATCCTACTTAGTATTAATCTGTGCACAATTATTGTAGATTTTCAGTGTACTCATTTTAAATCATCACAAAATTGATAATAAAATATAATATAATCTCTACTAAACACTCTTATGCCTTGTTTTTGTTTTTTATTTTTTGCAGTATCAGGGATTGAACTCAGTACCCTGTGCTTTCCAGGCAAGCGCTTATTCTACTGAGCTATTTCCCCGGCCTCTCTCTTATACCTTCTTAATTAACAAAAATAAACAACAAAAGCAAAAGGTGTAATTTTTCCTAAAATGGCTGGCTTTAAATCCACCTAAGTTTTTCTAAAACCGACAAGACGCTGAAGAATTTAGTAGCACACACCTCAACATTATTATCACCCCTTTTACAGAGGGATGATCTTAACTTGCAAGTTTCATCTACGACAGCTTTATGTTAACACGTTCTGCAGCTAAAAGACCAAGGTTATAATCAAGTTGCATTTACAGTGCCAAATTTTTCATGAATGTATAAACAGATGGCATAATTACCATGGCAACCAAAAACATAGGTTAAATACTTGGCTGGCAAATGTCTTAGTGATATTTCAAATACTTTTTTTTTTTTTACATAGCTGAAATAAACAGGCAGGAGAATATTTTGCAGAAGAAAACAAATTTCAAAGCCTAGAAATAGTCTAATAGTGACCTCGTAACAGGTTTTTGTAATTCTAAAATCCAGTAAATACTAGAACAAAGCACAATGAACCTTATACAAACCTAGCAATTTCTCTAGAAATAATAATGGAACCAATACCAGTGGGGAAAAGAAAACCTTAAAATGCAGGCACTGAAAAAAAAAAATCAAATCATTTCCTAAGAGAAACAAGTCCATTAATAATCTACTTAGAAAAAAAAAAAAAAGCCAAAGCAACAACAAGCATGGGTAATAGAGGTAGGGTACTATCTTCAGGAAAAGAAACCCAATCTTTGGGAAAATGAGTTGAATTTTCAGATGGTGTTTATTTGGTTATATTTTAATGTGAAGTAAAATTTCTCTGGGGATATCACTATACGAGAGTGAAATTAATTGTAATTACAGGCTCAGCCAAATGGCTTTCAAAACAAAGTAAGACCACGCACAATCAGGGCATATTCTGTACAGGTCCATCTTCAAGGAAGAGATAATAAATACAGATTTCAAAAACATCTCCAAAGCAGCCAAGACAGAGCTTAGGACATATGTTTGACCAAAAAAAGAACAGTTGGTAGATTTTTGTATAGATTAGCCAAACAAAATCTAAATTAAGGGGTATTTAAAATTATATGAGGAAAATGAATTTTATACAAATTGTGCTGATTGACTTCTTGACTGCAAACTCCTGCAACCTCACTGTTCAGGCCAGCAGAGATACCCAGCCCCACAGCTGCCAAAGTGTGCATGCTCTGCATGTCCTCGTTCTCTCTCTCAATAGCAGTGTGCTTAGGGAGTTAGAAGACGAACCTTATGGCCACATTATTCTGGACCACAATGCAAAAAAGCAGGCCAAACACAGGATCACAAAACATAAGGAATATTGCCCTAATGGGCAAGGAAGTTTCTCCACCCTAGAGTGCTTACCTAGGACCCCCATAACTTACCTTAGGAAGTGCTTCATGGTGCCTTGTTGATCTCAGATTTCACACAAACTGTCCTCAAGTAATTGATTCTAAAGTTGCCTTCGACTAAGCAAGAGTAACCTGTGGGAAAATATTAGATCTATTTACCAATAAGGTGACTGGACCTCCCAACCTCCCAAACCAAGTATTTCTCCATACCAAGGCAAGCAGACAATCGGCTCCACACCCAAAACGCCAACAATGGAACAGGGCAGTCCTCTGGGTCGAGGTGACAGCCACAGCCTTTCATTCTATAATCATGCCATTTGCCTGCTACCTTAAGTCACTGGGTAGAGAAAGTATTAGTTCACAAGCTCCAACAGGAAGTTATTTTTCTTTTTGGGTATCATTACTGTACAGTATTTTTAAGAAAAATAAAAGTGATGAGTACAGACATCCAGGAGTCTTAAACTTGGTGGCCCTAACCTTCCAAAGTTATAACTCAAGAAGAACTAGAAACTTGTTCCACGTGTCTAGCCATGAGAGGAATGCCAAATTAAAACAATACTGAGATTCCATCTTCCTCCAGAAAGCACAGCCAATACCACAAAATCAAATAACAACAAATGCTGGGAAGGCTGTGGAGAAAAATGAACTCTTCTATGTTGTCGGTGGAAATGTCAACCAGTACCACCATTTGGAAATTAGTATGAAGAGTTCTCAAAAAATTAAAAATGGAAATTTCACTTCACCTCATTTCACTCCTGCAAGAGTGACAGTCACAGTGTTACACGGATACAGGCACACCCAGGCTCACAGCAGTGCTGTTCTAAGAGCTGAATCCTGGAAACAGCTTGCATCTCCATCAACAGACGAGTGGATGAAGAAAATGTGATGCTTATGCCCAGTTACTACTATGCATAGAGAAGGATGAGCTTGCGTCAGTGGTGGGAAAACAGATGCATCCCAAGACCAAAACATAGATGAAATAGATCAGAAACGCAGGCTTAAATATTGCACGGTTTCCCTTACATGAGAAACGTGAATTATGAATAAAGAGCAAAAGAAAAGAGATAATAGGAAGAAAGCCATAGATCTTTCTCCAAGGGAAGGAGATCAAGTGATGGAAAGAGGGGAAGAGAGAGGAAACGGGATGAAGAAAGAAATTACGATGTGTTATCTGCAAGTACCAACTGTGCACAGGAATGCAAATATCATGTACTATACATATGGAATAATAAAACATTTTTAAAATTAAAAAGGAACTGAAAACAACTGATGATATCATTATGCTAAAACAGCCACACACTATATGCAGGTACAAAAACACTGCACTGAACCCTATTAATAAGTACAACTAACACATGTTAAAAACAATAGTGTCCATGGGGGGTACACTGAGATGGCGCTTGAGACTGGGAGTGGTGGTGTGTGTCTGTAATCACAGCACTTGGAGGCTGAAAACAGGAGGATCGCTATGAGTCCAATCTGTATAGTGAGACCCTGTAGACCCAATGCTAAATACGTGTTTAAAAAATTAAAAAATAAAAATAGTACTAAAGACCCAGGCACTCCAAACAAACAAACGATGCTTTGGGTTCCATTATTCGGAAAGCAGCACTGTGAACAAAACAGTGAGATTTTTTACGTGAGCAGCACCTTTCGGTTTACAATTTGCTTACAAAACCCGTGTCAGAGTTCTGATAAGGTAAACACCAGGGAAGCTTACACAGCAGCAGTTTGGATGAGAGGAGATGGACCAGAGAAGGGCACGGATGGAGGCCATCAAGGAGAGACACTCCCTCCTGAGAGCAGAAGCCGTGGAACACCAGGTTCAAGAACAAAAAATATGAGGAGTTGAGCACACGGATAATGACAGAATCCAGACACACACGCACGCACGCACGCATGCACGCACGTGCGCGCGCACGCACTGCCCCCAGAGCAGATCAGAAGTGCAGGACACAGCCCAAATGAAAGCCAGTTGCGCAGGTGTATCTCTGTCTGCAAGTTTTCCATGCTTGCTTAGAAAGAAAGAAACACCCCAACTAAGACTGTATGTAGCTGGCTGCTCCTGAGGAGAAAGGGAAAGGAGGGGGGAAATAACCCTAAACATTTTGAGGGTTTTTTTCTTAAAATACACATGAAGAAAGATAAATAAAATGTGTTCACTTTGTGTGAGAGGAACATGTATCATTTTCCATACTTTTGCAGTTTTTAATATGGACCCAGATTTGAATTTCATTTGCTAGTGTCTGAACAGCTGTCTAATCTTGGTTTCTAATATATTCAGCAATAAAGGTAGTCAGGAATCCATGTGTTTATCTAGAGTCAGGACAGAGCAAATGAACCTGAAGCATCTTCAGGTGGCAGAAAGGCAGAGTGTGCTCAAGACCATAAACACAGTAGTCAGCTGAGTTTCCAATGGCCAAAGCTAGAACAGCACCTTGGTTCCTTTTCTCTCTTTGCTGAGACAAAACACCCAAGGTCCACAGTTAGGGGAGGAAATGTCTATTTAGCTCACAATGCACAGCGCTTTCAGCCCATAATCAGCTGGCTCCAAGGCAGGATGGCATGGCATAGGGTAACAGTTCATGGTGGCAGAAGACAGCAAAAGCAACAAGAGCAAAAGGGAAAGAACAGGTCTCTTTTCCCTTGTACTGCATGCAAGCTACCTGCCCTGGGGGGATGTAGGACTCACTCACCCAGTGCCGGCACTGGACCATAAACCAATCACAAGCTCTAGATTCAGCCACCTCCAACACCATCCTCCATGAGGCTTTGAGAGGCACAAATCATAATAAACAATCTGAGCAACAAGAATAAAATTGTACCAGGCTATAGCCCTAAGAATAACAAATACTCATGGCTGTATACTGATATAAATGAATGGATGAATAAATAAATAAATAAATAAATAAATAAATAAATAAATAAGAAAGACTATAGGGCTGGGGAGATAGCTCAGCAGTCTAAGTGCCTACCTGGAAAGCACAAGGACTTGGGTTTGACCCCTGGTACCACATGCTATGCCTGCCCCACGCTATGCTGGCCACCAAAATTGGGTGTGGCAGCACATGCCTGTAATCCCAGCACTGGGGAGGCTGAAACAGGAGGATCACCATGAGTCTGAGCTGTGTAGTGAGACTCTACCAAATAAATAAATAAGAATATAAATCTTGTATACAAAAAAATATTCTTCCCTCAGGATGGTGAAATACTCTGCCTTTAGGGTAGTGAAATGTAAGTCTTTACCTCTTACATGTAGGTAATTACTTCCTGAGTACAAAATGGAAAGAGAGAAAAATGATGGTGGTAGCTAAAATAAGATATTAGACGAACGCTGCCTTAGCCAGGTAATGACAGTTACATTGACAGCGCGAGTCTTAGTTACTTTTCGTGTTGTGGAGACTAAATACCCAATGCTCAAAGTCAAAGGAAGAAAGGTTTCTTTGGCTCCCATCTCACGGAGGTTTCAGTTTCCAGCTGGCTGGCTCCAAGGCAGGGCAATAGCAGAGGGGCATCAGAGGAGAAACAGTTCACATCAGGCAAGACAAAACATCCAAGGGCAGCAAGCTGCAAGCAGCCACGGCGACCCTTGTTCTGTACCTCATATTTTCTCTTGGCTATCTACCCTCGAGGTGGGTAGCACTCACCCCAGGGAGGGCCTTCCCATCACCCACTCCCAGAGCTATGCCAAACCAACCAGTGGACTGATCTAGTAACTACACACGCACGCCTTTGATCGCAGCAGTGCGCACCCTGGCTCCAGCTACCTTGGGAAGTCCCACCTCTGACACATGAGGCTTAGGGGTTCATCTGGATACATCTAGATGCCAGATACAAGCCACAACAACATATAATTATGATATGATACAATACAGATGGTGCTTTATCAACGTGATATTCCTCTCCCAAACCTATAAACTCAGCTTCATGCTGAGAAAACAGGCATACCCCAATTGATGGGAATTCCACACAATATCTAGCTAGTAATTTTAAACACTTTCACAATCACTAAAAAGTAAAAAGCAAACTAAAACAATAACAAAAACCAAACAAAGTTTGAGAAACCCTCAAATCCAAGATAAATGTACGTCAGAAGACAGGATCACTAAATGTGCTGCAATATTCTGGATCAGATCCTGGAACAGAAAAAGAACATAAGATAAAAATTATAGGAAACTGGCCAGGTGTGGTGGTGCATGCCTGTAATCCCAGCACTTGGGAGGCTGAGGCAGGAGGATCAGTGCGAGTTCGAGACAAGCCTGGGCTACAAAAGTGAGCTCAATGCCAGCCTGAACTGTGTAATAAGACCCTGTCTCAAAAAGACAAAGAAAAAAAAAGTTATAGGAAACTGGCTGGAGAGATAGCTCGGTGGTCTAAGTGCCCACCTGCAAGCTCAAGGACCTGGGTTTGATCCCCAGTACAGCATGCCATGATGGTCTAGGAACTTGAGGTGTGCTGAGCTGGCCACTGAAAGTGAGTAGGATGGTGCACACCTGTAATCCCAGCATGGGGAGGCTCAAACAGGATGATCACTCAGTCCAAGCTGTGTAGCAAGGACCTGTATCAAATAAAAAAAATTTTCAAAAAAAATATGGAAATTTGAATAAAACATGAACTTTGGTTAACAGTAAAGATCGATAATTGCCTATTAGTTATGGCAAATGTATTAATATGGTGACAATATGGGAATCTAGATACAAACATAAGTGAACTCTACAATTTTTGTAACTTCTCCATAAATCGAAAGCTATTCTAATTTAGAAAGGTTATTTAAATGCATTAATACCTATGGGGCTCAAAACACAGAATCAGCACAACGGGTTCAGGGTGAACTTAGAAAGGCCTAGCTTTATCCTTTGGACTCAATGAGAAGAGAAGATGATGCAGAAAGCAAATACGTCCTTAGACATGATATTACAAGTGGAAGTGGATGCCATGGTAGGGAGTAGGCCAGGTGTTTACCCTGCATGCAGGAGTCTGGGGGTCCCCAGAAAACAAATACAGAGTTCTTGGAGGGAAAGAAACCACAATGTATGTTGGAGGAAATGTTCAACATGATTTAGTATGGTGTTTAGTGAGAGGAACAAGGAAAGGCAATGCAGTAAGATACAGAAAAGAAAGTGTCAGGCCATGGTATACTTTGTAAGCAGTACTTCAAGTCAGAATTTTATCTCATGAGCAGTGAGGAACTATTGAAGGTTTCCAAGCTGAGACATGACATGGCTAGAGTTCTAGTTTAAAAAACACTGTATGATTTCTCTTATGTGAGAAACTCAAAGTATAATTAAATTAAAGAGCAAAATAAAAAAAATGCATAATAGGACATATAGAGATGGATCTTTTGCAAAGAGGGATGGGACCAAGAAGTGCCAGGAGAGGGAAGGGTAAGGGATTTATTTTTTTAATGGTACTGGAGATTGAACTCAGGACTCTGTGCTTGCCAGGCAAGCATTTATTTTACTGAGCTGTCTCCCTGGCCCAGGGTAAGGGAATAAAAATAGATTAAAGACCTGTCCATGTACCAATTCCTCATGATAAACATAATCCTTAGGTATTGCAAAAATGCACTGATGAGAACCACTATATATAATATATGTCTTTTTTGGATTACAGAATAAAAAGTAAATTGTATTGTGTGAATTATATAGGTAGGAACACAGTTTAACATCTTGTTACAATAACTGACATAAAGATAAAGTCAGGAGTAAGCAATAGGTACAGAGAGTGTGTGGGTCGTATATTTAGAAGGTAGAATTGATAGGACTTTTGTTAGTTGGCTGGCGAAAGCAGCAAAGTCCACAGTCCGTGACTATGGATGGCACTGTTCATTACAGTCTGATACTGGAGAAACAAATTTGGAGTCTGGCGGAACAGAGATTTTGGGGACATTTTGAGTTTTCAGGGCCAAGTAGGAGAACAATACAGGTTGGAGTCAAATATATGGGATATTTAGTTACTACCTATATGCCTGGGCTTCCTCAGCATATAGGTAGTAATTAAAACTGCAGCTACAAGGAACTGCTCAATAAATAGCATATACTTATTCGTTATGATAATTCTTTGTCATTAAGGAAAGATTAAATTAGAATTCTTACATCACTGGGGTACTGAAGAATGGATATTTTAAGATTTTGTCAGAAATAAAAAAATTATCCTTCAATAGTTTAATTTCAATTAATCAGAAATTGGTGTATTTGAAAAATCTTATTTTGTAACGATGTGGGATAAGTGAAATATCCCACTCTGGGCTCCACAAGAACTCGTGGCATTTTTTGCTAGTCGTTTTATATGGAAAAACAAAAAATAGTGGGCTTTAAATTATCATTTATTCATTATGGCATAAAGAAGGCACACTCGGTGACGTCCTATTTTCTGTTAGCCCATTTGTGTTGTAACAATCACAAACTTGTTACACAGGCACAATTCTAAGCTTAGCTTCTTCTCTTTATGGTAACTCCTGAATTTATTCTTTGAAAGGAACATCTCAAGTGTTCATGTGGCCAGCTTTGTGCCAAGCCATGCAACATGGTTTAAGACCCTTAAAAAACATGTGGCAAATGTGGCAGAAAGTGTGCATGGCAGTGAGGAGCTTAAGTTTTGGAGAGAGAGAGCACTTATATCTCAGCTCCATCACTTGCTAACTGGTAGCTTCTCACAAGCTGCTTAACTTTTTATTGTGCTGTATAAATAAAATGTGTTTATTATATACATATATATTCATTTTAATGAGAAAAAAGACAAAATAGCAATGAAACAGTTTCAAAACAAGTTAGGATGGTTGCAAAAATTAA